>JBBPOE010000081.1:0-61748 GCA_038091295.1 Tylopilus felleus | reverse complement strand
GCACCCGTTCCTGAGTTCTTTCCTCTCTGCACCAGGCAGCTGGAGACAGCTTCCTGCTCGGTATTTATAGTCTTTCCCATTTGTCATGAAACAGATATACAAGTGACACATGTTACAATACACTACGAAAACTGGAGCAGAGCAAAAGTAAGAATGTTTCAGAACCATGGATGGTAGATCTCCGACATCCTCATGAGTTGAATGGGATTCGTGGCGGTCGATATGAGGTTAGTGACCGTCTGTACGACCGGTGCAGTTGGCGGTGTCGACACCAGACTAATCTGCTGCCAGTTAGCCCATGCCAAACTCGCAAGTTGGACCTCGCTCACCTGATCGCGCTCGAGTTTACATGCCATTACTTCAGCACGCTTGACGACGCCTTCGATATTGTTCGCGCAGTTGGTGCGGAAGGAGATGTCAAATGTCCATGGTTGACCCCTCCCATGCAGCCAAGTCATGACTTCGTCGCGGGCGAACAAGCACAGTTGTTGCTCCAATCCAAACTGAATCTCCGAGTCAACGATTTTCGGAATTACGGAGCTCAAAGGGTACACTTACATCGGGTTCCGTAAGGCAGCGAGCGATGACCATGATGCCAGATGTTAGGATACCTTCGGTAAAGAGAGGTCCTAGGAATCTCTGCATGTTTGGCGTGAACCGGAAGGGAACCGCATCGTTCGACGCAAAAACGGGCGCTTGCCCAGAGACGCCGGGGAGCAGCTCGCTCATAGCAATTCTGCCAGTCGAGCGAGATAGGTGGAATCGGGACGGTGACCTGCTTGTAAGGCAGAAGACGTATGTCATGAAACTTGTAGCTGCAATTTGTAGTGCGAACTGTTTGCGCATTTTCCAGAGGTCCGCAGGGCCACCCATGACATTGAGCATATACTTGGAAGAGCTTAGTCAGAATTTGACGAAATTGGGATTCAACACACAACAGACCTTGGTGAGTACGTCGTCCGGAACGAGTTTCGCCACAACTTCGTCCATGATGTCCTTCCGAAAAGTGAAATATTCTGCCTTGCCAGGCTGAGAGGAATGAGAAACGCAGGGAAGCGTGATATAAAACGAATACACACAGCTCTTTGGTTGACCTGTTTGAAGTCTAAAAGGATGCTTTTCACTTTCTCTCCGGAAACCAGAATGGGGTCCTCGCGTGTAATACCAGTCTCTTCGCAGTGTCGATCGTAAATGTCACCCAGTGTCACGTAGGATGAGTCATTCTGAAGTAAGCGAAGATTGGGGCTGCAGGATATGGCTGCTGGTATATGGAAATTGAGGTTGCGTTTACGCGACTCTTTCTTTCGCGCAAGTGCCCTGTCAAGTGGATTTTTGAGAACAGCGCTCCGGCAGAATAAAACAATGAACCTACCCATTGAATATCCGGAACACCTGCATCACCCGCTCCTCACGACGGCAATGGCGCCCAGATGGAAGCTGTACAGAGAACGACGTTCTGGAGTGGTCACTGCCATGGATAGTGAACCTCTTCCAGCAATATCCGTGGGATCGGCAGTTTTCAAACTTGGGACCAAATCTCTGAATGTGAATAAAGTTCTGGTTGCTGTCCTTGTCCTGAGTGCATGACTGAGCACTCCTTGAAATGCGAAGTGTGTGAGCTGCTCACCTCTGTGTATTGTCCAGGAACTTCAATGTCATCGAATTTTCCATATTGGAACTCGGTCAAGTAGTGGCTCAGAAGATCCAAGGATTGAATGCGAGGTCTCGAATCAAGATATTTCTCTTGCCGGTCTCGCCAACGCTGGAGTCGACGAATGTACTCGTAATGCGTTGGCTTGCTCCTCAAGAAATCGTCTTCGTATTCTTTCTGCTTGCAAACACATGTCAGGGATAATGTATTCTGAATCTTGGTGCTACGCACCCGAGCAGGACCAGACAAGTTGGCCGCCATCTTCGTCAAATTGTTGATTGTGTGCGGTGCAAGCTGGCCGTCGTCCTCAGGCGTATTCGTGCGCAGCACATAATTCTAGATAGAATCAGAACTAGACGCACGAGCAATAAAAGAAACCTCGTACCTGAATCGCATCTTGTAGGAGCATACTTATCAATCGGTAAATCTCTTCTTCAGGTGGCGCCTTGAATCTTTGGAGTATCTGATCGACCATAGTCTCCATGCTCAGAATAAGGAGCGGGAAAGCAGTCTTGAGGATTTGTACGACCTCATCGACATGCTCCCATCCTTGACGGACAGTATAGGCGGGCTGGACTTCGGTTGTAGGATGCTGGCCAGGTAATGATGGTGCTGCGTTGGCGCTAGAAGCATCCCCATGAGCAGCAGGTAGTTGGTTCCCATTAACCTCAACAATGGCGCTCTCCCGCTTAGCTATCTCTCCACCTCCTTCAGCAGTCGCATCTTGCATGGGTAGGTCATTGTCCCGTTTTATCCCATTAACCGTGGTTGCCTGGTTTGCTTGCATGACACGAGCGGCCGCTTGCTTCTTGACGAAAGCCATATCCTCTTTGGTTGTTCGCAACGGGAAAAATAGTGCCTGCACGAGAATTAGTGATGGAAAAGCTGGGGAATCGGTATTACTTGCTTGAGGGAATAGCTTGGCCAGGTTGAGAAGGATATAGCGGGCCTGTTTCACCTCTCGCTGATTGATGGACAAACAAAGCTGAGGGATCAGCGATATCCAATACCAAAACGCGGCCTCTCCTTTATAGGTATCGAATGCGCGAGAGATCGTGAAGTTTCCGTCATCGACGCTGAGAAGCCAAAGAACGCGAGTGAGCAGGGGTCGACTCTTGCCATTTTTGTACTGCCCCGCAGCTTGGAGGTAACAGCTGACAGCATTAGCAGCATACGTCATATCGGTGGGGACCTCTTTGAACATCCGGTCGTTGTAGCGGCCCCACTCCGCCCATGCCTTGGCTTGCGACATATCCAGTTGTACAGCTTGCCCGAACGCCTGATTCGCATCCTCGGAACGTCCGCTCCTCGCATGGAACATCCCCTTCAGCGTGAAGAATTCCGCTTTTTGCGCATTGGAAAAGTACATCAAATTGGTGTTGTTGATCACCTCTAGACCGGCTTGCAGGTCATTCGGTCTCTGGTAGTGGCAACGCGCTTGCTCCCGGAGCTTAAGGAAGGCTTCGGATATTTCGATGTTGGGGAGTGTGTATATCTTGTTCAAGGAACTGAAACACACGTCCAGCAAGTCGTGCTTTCTGGCGACGTGAGCAAAACGGTTGATGATCCAGGCTGTTTCATGATAGCCTCGGTAGCCGGCGGTGTTGGCATTGGTAGAGGCTGCATTACCGTTCGGGTTAGCAGGGATGAGGGGGGTGTAAGCCTGATTGATCGCGTTAAAGACATTCTGCCGCCATGCCACCAAGTCGCTCCAGATACTGATGTCGTCGTGAAGGTTAGGGAGTCGCTCTCTCCATGCTTGAAGCACCATCTTTAAGTCGGACGACTTCTTTTCCAGATTTTGGGCATTCGTGGTCGAAAGAGAACCGAAAATTTGAACGGCTTCTTGAAGCTCCACGAACTGCTGGAAGTGCTGCAGCAAGGGGACGTGGGCGACCGAGAGCTGAGGAGGCAGACCAACCCATTTACGAAGGGAGAGCTGCATCGCATCTTCGAGGATCTTGGTGAACTCTGTGTTTTTGTCCAAGGCAGCTGGAAGCTTCAACAAGGCAATGAACGCCTCGAAGACTCGCCGGCGAGGAGTAGCGATATCGGGGAGTTGGTTAATTTGCTCTTCCAGAGTTTCCCTCTCTTCTGTCCAGTCTTTGATCCTCCAGGCGCTTTCGAGCATCAGCTCCTGATTGCCCTCGCTCTTGGCCAGCTCATGGAGCGCATCCCACTGTTGGAGCTTCTCGGCTGCGAGCATCCAGTGGTCCTCCCAGAGGAAATACTCTGCTTCCGAAAAAGCGATCGCGCCCGTCTTCGATCTCGTTTGGGCAAGCTCATAAGTGCTTCCTGCTCGATCCCACATTCCATGCTGCTCATAGGCAAGCCCAATGTTTGTCTCGATGTGAAGACAGCGACGGCGCCAGGATCCGTGGAACATATCTTCCTCCGCTAGCTCTGCGTAGAGGTCGGCCAAGGAATCAAAGACAGTATCCCGTAGACTGGCATCGTCTTCCCGCACGTAATCGAGTGCGTGTTCTAGGATTTCAAGGCCAACATGCCATGCGCCGTAGGTTTTGCATAGGAACTTCACGAGATGAGGTGGAAGAATCATAGGAGGGTTGCAAGCAAGGACGCCGCTGAGTAATGTTTGGATTACGTTTGGGCGCATCTCGGCCTGTTTGATGTGGTAGTCCTTGCTCAACAGGTTGATCATGTGAAGAGTCATATCACCCTGCTCTCTCCTGGAAAGACACTTCCAGGCGGCAGAGAATGCGGAAACCCACATGTCGTGGGCAGAGGGTGGATCGAGGAACGCGAGGCGCTGCATTGGGCGAACGACTGATACAGCTTTGTGGCGAGTCGTGAGATATCCCACAACGGGCTCGAGGGTGAATTTTCGTTCCGGAATGAGGGGTATTTCTGCATCTACAGAGCCAAGAAGAAGGTGTAAGGCGACGGCGATCCAATTATGATCCGCAAGGGGCTCCCAGTTCTGGACTGCAAGGATGTAGGCAAGACGACTGGAGGGAGAGCGGGGAATACTGTTGTCCAGCAAGTCCAAAAAGCGTTCCCTGAGATTAACGTCTCGTGCGCGACACCCGAGCAAGAAGCATTGCTCTAGTCGGGATGTCAGGTCACTTCTCCGCAAGGACGGTTCAGTGTAGATATCATAGATCAGCTCCAGATAATCGTGGAAGAGTGCTTCCCCACGGGACTCGAAGCCTGCCATTTTTTGTAGGACGTTCAACTTGTCCTTCATTATAGGGTAGGCTTCATTTTTGGCCAAGGCCCACTCCTGCATTACGTCAAGCATGTACCGACATAGTGTTTGGCTCTTCGACTTCTCCGCAAGTGCCGTGAATGCGCCCAAGAAAGCCTTGCGCTGTTCGCCAAGGTACGGGATCGTAGCTTTGCATATCTCGATGATTGATGTGATGAGCCGAACCCCGTTTTCAAAACCGGTCGAACTTGGCGCCGAGTTAACATGGTCTTTGGCAAGTTTGGTGAAGAGTCGCAAGAGGGATGCGGAGAAAGGTTGGACACGCTCAGAGGAAACCTGCACAACGGATTTCAGCATGAGGAGGGTGCCGCGCAGCGCGCTCGTGTTTGCAAGACCGTCTTCAGTTGCCGAATACACGAAGTTGTGGAATTCGGACATCTCGCCCTGTTTTTCATCCTTATCTGGGAGGGGGAAGAGACGTAGCAAGCGCTCGAAAATAGGATGTAGAGCATCATGAAGTCCTTGTTCATCTGTTACCAAGCCTTTGCGCACGAGGGATTGTAGGATAGTGGCGTGGGCGGTGTACCAACCGTCATCCTTGTCAGAAGTAACGACCTGTAAGACTTTGGCTGCGCTGAGGGCCTGGTTGAGTTGTGGCTCCGAATCTAGATCAATCTTCCAGGAGCTATCAGGACCGGTTTGATATGGACATAAGAAAAGCCTACCTGTTCAAGTGCCCTCGAAAAGTAATTCAACTTCACTGTCACGTCGCACCAGCCAGATGATGCAACCATTTGTTGTAATAAGGTAAGCGCTCGAGGAACAAGGACAGTCTTGACCGGGGGCTCCAACGTCGCGGTGGCCAAGCGAACAAGGAAGCTCACGATACTTTCTCGGAAAGGCAGGGGTGTAACCCAAGGTGCCACAACTGACTGGGTTTCCATTTCTCGGGGATCTTGTTCCCAGTCAAAAATGACCTGCGAAATGTCGATGGACAAGATACGGGATTCTACCGATGCGGTGCCGGAGAGGCCCAATTTATTCAAGGAGTTCACCATGTGGGGGATGAACAGAGCCCGAACCGGGTAAAACAGATGTGGCTGCCGAACTAGGAGTTGATAAATCATGATGATCTGCTGGAAGCCATTGCCTTCTTCCGCGAGGAGTCTTCGTGTCGTCTTCGCCCATTGAGGATAGCCCGTCTCATCCGCTCCAGACCTAGGAAGCACCGGAGCTAGTATATCTAGGGCCTGTTTGATGAGTAATTTCCCTTCAGTATGTGGGGGACGAAGTAAACCAGTCCATGCGCGAAGGATGAACTTCTGCGGCGTATCGAATGCTTCGAAGAAACGAGCGGCGAGGAGGTAAGCGGTTTGTTTGACGACTGCATCGTCAGAAGTGATGTAATGCCAAGCGCAACGAATGATGTCCTTCTTGACGTCCTCCAACAGCTCTGGAAAACGATGTACGAGGACCGTGGTCAAATGCAAGAGCTCGATTTTGAACATGTCATCGGCGTCTATAAACATCTTGTCATCAATCATGGGCTGCCAGATAGTTCGATGAACAGCGGTTATGAAATCCGCATCGAGCAACCCGTCTTTGTTTGGCTTATCTGCCTGAACGAGGATGGTGGGTGTGACGATGAACCGCAGGAAGTACGTCTTCGTTCCCCAGGGTGCAGAGTGGTCTTCAAACCACATGAGGAACCGAGCGAGGACGTTCCGGCGATAAAACAAATCTTCGTTCAGAGCGACGTGGCGGTAGAGAAACTGGGTCAACCGTGTGAGATCCATAGGGAGATTGCGAGTGTAAACGGCAACGATCTCGAATAATAGGTCGATCCTTGGTATCTTCTCAAGTACTTTTTGGAAAATCGACAACATGACGGACTGTCTGCGTACAGCTTCTGGGACCATGGAATCCGCTTGCTCGGGGTACAGCGGCTCTGATCTCCAGATCTCCATCACTGCATCGATTGTATGACTATTTTCGGACATCCAACCTGGCTGTAGCTCTGCGAGGTCATCCAGGACGTGTAAACCGGGAAGCAACAAAGCTGGGTCGCCGCTTTTGAAACAGTGAGCGACGAGAGATTGCGTCCTGGACGCTAACTCTCTCTCCACGTTGGGGGCAAGCTTGGCCAATAGAATGGTTCGTAATGTTCTGAGATGACGTGGGAGATGCAGATGGCGGAAGAAGAATTCAAGAGCCTCTCCGGGATACCGATCTAGGTACTTCCCCAAAGGCTCGGAGAAGGGAGTCCGGCTGGAGAATTGCATTTGTGCTTCCGTCTGCACAATGTTGTTGACCAGGTTTTCTAGGAAGATATTCGCAGCAGAAGGGAGGAGGTGGAAGATGTTGGCCAAGCGAACGAGCTTGGTGATACCCTCATTTTCGGGGAGCGGCAGACGCGACGAAGCTTGCAGCATTTGAGGATCTGCGACGATGCGAAAGTGATCAAGAAGTTTATGGCCAATCTCGACTTTGAAGTAGTTGATAAGCAACTCCAAAAGACGAGCCAGACCCTCCAGTCCCGAAACAGAAAGTCGTTTTGGATCGGCAAGATTCATCAGGATGGGCCGCAGACCAGTCTGCAAGAGTTCTTTTGGAAGGCGGCTCTGATGAGTAAGCACCATCCGAAGTCCTTCATGTGCTACTTCCTTGACCTCTTGCGAAGGCGAGTACAGCGACTTGAAGTATACGCTCGTCACTCTAGAGGGAACAGTTCAAAATCAGAAAGCCAGTCCATGAAAAACTGACCCTTACCTCTGCCGCGTCTGATGCTGTTTAGCAAAAAAGTCGGTTATTGGCATGGAGGCAGTCAGTAGCTTGATACAAGCCACCCGAAGCTTGATCACTTCCAGTCCGCCTTGGCGAAGATTGACCCGCCCAATATTCAGGTCGTCTGCGTCCGCCAACGCAAGAGTCTCGTGCAAAAGTCTGAGAAGCTCGTCATTGAGCTCTGGAAGGGGCGGATTAAGGCTAATGCAAAACCGCACTGCATCGATCATGCCAATCTGGATGGGGAACGACAACGCGCGCAGTGGCTTCGTGTATATTGCGGTGAGCATGCGATCCCGGTGCGGGAGAAGGAGATCATGGGCTGACTTCCCGGTGAGTTCAACGAGTAACTCGATACATGTTTGCACTGCCTGTCGAACTACAGGATTCGGACTCGAGAGCTCCGAGAAGAAGATCCCGACAAGATGAACCAACTTTGTTCGGGAAGCGACCGGGCCGTCGGTGGATGCTTCGGCCTCCGCACTTCCTACCCGCAGAACTCTCTTCAGAACATCGACCACGTCGCCAACGTCGCGGGGAAGGTCGTAAGGAAGATCTTTCAGGATATGCAGAAGAGTGCGAACAAAATCGACCTCGCGGTCTTGGATCCATTTTACTCCAAAGTCCGGAGTGGAGGTTAGGATTCGGATGCCACTTGATCCCGCGCTCTTCCGCACCCACGAGTCGTCCAAACAAATAGCACTGAAGCGACTTGCAATTTGGTGGAGCATCGGGAAGATGTCATGAGGCGTAGCAGCCTGATCTCTACCCATTGCGACTAGATCGTTGATGATGAGAGCAACCAAATCTTGGCCCTGCCGGGCCTCTTCTTGCTTTTCGCGTGTCAGGGCCCGAGGCAGTGCCTCAAGGTAAGATGCCAGCAACGGACTAGGGTACCTCTTGAGTCCGATTTCCTTGGTGGCATTCTTGCGCATCTCCATTGCAAAGACCGCCTTGGAGAGCTCTCGAATGAACTTTTGTGCGTCTTCCTTTAGCTCGGGGAGATAACAGGCATCAAAAATGGCCTCAAGGCATTCAATAAAGACGGTAGCTTGGTTTTCGTTGTGAGTATTCTGTCAGAGATATTAATTTGCAAATGAACACAGCAGAAAGACAAAAAACGAACCTCATGCACCAGGAAGGTGACACATGACTCTAGGAACGTATACGCATAGCCACGATGAGGGGGTCCCGCTTTAACCATGGTACGGGCTGCGAGACTCGCCATAGCATATAACTCGACCCTCTCGCTGGTTCCACCGAACGATAATGCAAGTTTCGCAGGATCGGAGAAAGGCTTATACTCCAGCAATGGTTCTTTGCTTAGCAAGCGGCGGTTCCGCCCGCCAAGTTTTCCGAGGATACGGATTGTCGTATGAGCGTGGTGGTGACTAGCCGGGAGCGGCTTTAGATGGGTGTGAAGTGCTTCCATCAGTTCGCGCAGAACTGTGCTGAGTGTAGGGTCAAGGAAATCTGGTGTTAAATTGTCTATGCAGAGTTCAAGCGTCCGCAAGCCTTGTGACACGAGTTCCGGTGTTCCGCGTAAAGCTAGCGCGAGTGGATGCATAAGATACGAGAGGTGTGGGAGGAGATGAGTGAGACGTAGCGGAACAGTGAGACAAAGTTCCACGATCATATCCCTGCTGTATCCGTCCGATGCAAGCAGTTGGCGATTTAAGCTCTCTAGCATTTCAGGTAATAGTGGCAAGACCTCTTTATACAAGAGTTCAAGTCGCCCACCACCACCACCGATGGCGCGAAAGAGACCTCGGAGCAAGTGGAAATAATTGGTTGGCTTGGTGGCTTTGGCAGCAAGAGGGAAACAATCCATGATTAGCTTTGCAAGATGAGAAGCCAGTATCGGCTCGTTGGGGATAGGAAATCCGGTGACTGCGCCGAAAGCCATTTTGAAAAGTCGGATAGTTACGACAGCCGTCTGGTCATCATATTCGCCGAGCAGTGGTAGGCGGTCAATCAGAAACCTGAGCACGATAGCAACCAGGGTCGGGGAGACGGGCTCTCGGCCGAATAGTATTTGACAAATGTGGAGGAGAGAGGGTCGCTTTTGCGCAGCTTGAAAGAAGAGATCGACTTTGTGCGTCCATACTTCTTGAAAGACGTGTAAATTCACTTCTAGAAGCACTGAGCTAAACCAATCCATCACTTCTGTCGCTTCCCTAGGCTCTGCATCGAAAAGCGCCATGCATTTGATGCAGCTGGTGAAGAGACGAAAAATGACCGTTCCATCAGGAATCGGCCCCTCGCATTTCTTCAAGCCAACAAGGCATACTCGAAAACCGTGCAAAAGCGTGCGGAATAGCAATCGGCACTCTGAAGGCTGATGAGCTTGATTTTGCTTGAAGAACATAACCACCCACCGTGTATCACGTCCTCGGGCTTCTCCACAGCGAAAACAGCAGCAGCCACAGGACGCGTTCTCTCGATTTGCAGAGCTGGTGGTGCTGACTCATCCCCAGCTTTCGCTCTCTCCAGGCGCTCCAACGCATCATCGAGCACATTCGTCATCGCATCCACTCTGTCCACGCAAGTCTCGAACATGGCACTGAGGATACGAGCCGCACCCTGAGGTGTGTCTTTGGTTGTAATGTTCTCGATGAGACCAAACATCATTTTTGCGAAAAGTGTGTGGAGTGTGTTTCCGAGATAGGGATTATGAATGAGGGTGGAATAGAGTTTCGATACCCGCGCGAGTTGATCGGCTGAAAGTTCAGTGCGTACGTGGTGAACGAGGTCAGCAATGGCAGCATATGCTGACGGGCTATCAGATGTGTCTCAGCGACATACATGACTGTGGAAATTTAAGCCCTACCGAAGGGTTTCTTGGCTGCCAACACCGCTGCCAAGTAGAATCCTCTCATTGAAGAGTTTGTCGATCTGCGGTAACAGAGCCTTGCGATGAGGAGTACCTATGAGATGCCGCAAGACGACCATGAGGTCCTAATATACTGTTTTGAGCTTTATCTCGGCTGAAAGATAGTTTGCGCACCTTACGAGCCTGAATACCATTAGCAGGAAGGTCTTGCAACAGTCGTAGCGCGGAGAGAATCAGCCGCTCGCCAAACGAATCGAATTGTTCCGCAAAACCGCGAATTATGTAGGCCACATATGAGACCATCTGTAATAAAGATGAGAAGAACACTGAGCAAGTGTGTATATACTGACCTTGATTTGTGCAGTAATGAAGTCGGCATACGCCTGCGGATTCTTGATGGTCGGAGTCATGCCGGCCCAATACATGCCCATTGCTTCGCAGTCTTCGCGTGCTTTGTGCTGAGCAGGCGATTCGAGAGCCAGAACTTCAAAGTTGAGGCCCAGTGTCGTTTGTATCAGCGCGGACACCATGGATCGGTGACTTTGAGAAAACGTGACAACAACCATCCCCATCTCCGCCAAGACCTTGAAGCTGCGAATGCTAGGGAAGACGATGTTGGGATCCAAAATGGCAGAATCCTCGGACAGTGTCTCCTGCACAAGACCACTCATATTGCGAAAGACGTCCTGAAGGATAGACATGAATTCGGAGACCAGGTCCTCGGTGAGGGCTCTGAAGGAGCGAAGCAAGTCGATGATGATCTTGCAGGACGTGACACCATTTTCTTCATTATCATTGCGGAGCATGTGAAGCATGCCACTGAGAAGAGGGAGTGCAAGAGGTCGAACTGGATCATTATATGGAATACGATGAAGGACCTCTAGAAGAACGCGTCGGAACTGGTATTCCAGCGAGTCCTTATGGGACGCAGACTCGCCGGAGCGAAGGATTTCAAGAAGAACGGGAATCATCTGGGGAAACACACGCGCAGAATCTGTATCCCTCACTGTGTCGATCATTTCTCTGAGCTCGCATGCTACGGTATGCTTGGTCTTGAGGTCTGAGCTAGGATGAATAGAGGTGGCATGGAGAGAGAAAGGGCACGTACCAATGCCTGGATCTGCAATGCGAGCGGCACGCAGCTCCAAGTCCGCTGCTGTACCGAGCTGTGGTATGTTGTCCATGGTCGGGTGGTGAAGTCTTTGAATGGCTCTCTACCACCAATTGACCCTGAAAGCTTATTTGGCTCAATGTTTGGCACAGATTCACGTGACTAATTCAGATCACGCGGACACTACCATCAAGCTAATACTAGGAGTATTTATCGATGTTTATTAGCAGTAGCTGCTGCCATCGACCGACAACTCGTCTTGTCCTCATCTTTCTACGAAATGGCTTCGAACGAGCTTCTGAAGCAGATCCAGGCTGGAAAAAAGCTGAAGAAGACAGATACCAGTGATCGCAGCGCACCTGTGATCGAGTCCAAGCCTAGCGGCGCTGGTGTTGGTGCTGGTCCACGAACCCCAGCGTCCGCGCCCATCGTCCCATCTGGTGGCCCTCCGCAGTTGGGAGGTTTGTTCGCAGGTGGAGTACCCAAGTTGAAGCCTACAGGACAGAGCAATCTAGGTTTGATCTACTTTCATCACCCATCGTCTCATCTAGTCTCACCGAGTCCACAGCCAAGACTCCGACACTCGGTAAGCCGCCAGCGGTGCCTGGCCGCGCTCCCACTTCACCTGCCCCGAGTGCTCCACCCCCACCTTCTAGGGTGACCCCTCCGAAGCCGTCGACACCAGCCCCAGCCCCACCCCCGCCCGCAGCACCTGCAGCACCAACCAGAGCGGCGCCAGCGTTGCCTTCCCGGGCACCTGCTGTTCCAACGCGAGCTCCACCGCCACGAGCTCGTGCGACTCCCTCTCCCCCAGTAGCTGCGCCTGCACCTCCTCGTCGGCCTCCACCCCCGCCCAGGACTGCGTCACCACCGGCCCTACCACAAGTTCACCCACCACACCCTGCGCGCCGCCCACCGTCTGTTGCTGTACGTGCTCCATCGCCTGCAGATACGCCGTCCACCCCTGCGAGAATGGCGCCACCCCCGCCCGCGCGTTCCTCCAATAGTAATCCTGTTCCTCCAGCTCGCAAAGCCCCTCCTCCTCCTCCTGCCCGACCTTCCTCCATCGCTGGCTCCTCTCTATCCCGAGCCGTACCTCCACCTCCAGTTCGGAAGGCACCTATCGCGGATGGGCCACCCGCTCTTCTCGTTCATGTGAGAGCGTTGTCCGAAGCCGAGTCTTCCGTAGCCCCGCCTCCTCCCGGGCCATCACCTGCGCGAACGGGTTTGGCGCTCCCGCCTCAAAGAGCACGGGTCGCTTCCAGTCCTGCGCCATCAGAAGCTCCACCTCGACCGTCTGCGAGCTTGCCTAACCGTCAGGTGAATGGCACGAGACCGTCCCCCCCGACTCGGAAGAGTGAGCTTGTTTACACTTTTCTCATGACGCGTAAACTAATAGCACGATCCTTGCAGTTCCTTCGCCACCTCCAGAAGCTGGATCTCATAGATTTCCCACGTCGGACTTTCCACCACCGCGTTCGTTTACTCCAGGGGTAAGACAGTATGGTGGAGGTCGTCAACATGGTTCGGACTTTGATCTCTCCAACATCTGACCAGGACATTTGTTGATCGCTAGACAGAAGTAGCACACGGCTGTCTCTACGTAGTTACTGATTTTCACCAAGGGATTAGACCGGGACAATACCTGAAAGTGAGGCTATTACGGCGTGCATGTTGTGATGTAAGCAATGAATGTGACACGTATGCCGGCGTCTCCAGCCAGTCCATAAAAGGGCGCGATACCGCTTGACCCTTCTTTCGCATCCACTCTTTTTCCTGCAACTCAACGATGCGTTTCTCATCGTTTGTCTCAGCGGCTTCTGTAGTCGCTCTCGCATCTTTCGTCGTTGCAGACTCGGATGCCGAGAAGCCCTCCGATGTCATCAGTGTCACCCAGGACACGTTCGAGTCCACCATCAACCCGGAGCCACTGATCCTTGTCGAGTTCTTTGCTCCTTGGTAGGCTCGATGCCGAGTGCTTTTCGTGGCCAGACCTAACCAAAACATTGCAGGTGTGGACACTGCAAAGCATTAGCTCCGCATTACGAAGAGGCAGCCACGACCCTGAAAGAGAGCAACATCAAGCTCGCTAAAGTGGACTGTGTCGACCAAGCTGAACTTTGCCAGGTCCACGGTGTGCAGGGTTACCCGTGAGTGACCATTGCGATTAGTGATTTTATGGCTTGGGGATTCACATATTTTGCGTCCTTAGGACCCTCAAAGTCTTCCGCGGTGGCGAGCCAACCGATTACACTGGCCCCCGCAAGGCGGATGGTATCGTGAGCTACATGATCAAGTGTGTGCCATCCTTGTCTATTCGCGACTGTACTGTGACTAACGCGTCTCTCAAGACAGTCGTTGCCTGCAGTCTCCCAGGTCACTGCGGCCAACCTCTCCGAGTTCCAAAACGCCGACAAAATTGTCGCAATTGCCTATCTTGCTTCTGAAACGGATGCACCTGCAGCGGAATTCAGCGCCACTGCTCAAAAGCATCGCGACAGTTATCTTTTCGGTCTGGCCACTGACGCGGAAGCCATTGCTGCAGCTGGCGTGACGCCTCCGGCTGTCGTTGTGTACCGCAGCTTTGATGAGCACAAGACGGAATATCCTTACCCAGTCCCGGCTGCCACTGTCAAGGACGTCGAAGAATGGATCCAAGAACTCTCCATCCCCCTTCTTGGCGAAGTCAACGGCGATACATATGCTCTCTACGCCACCAGCGGAAAACCCCTGGCCTACCTCTTTGTTGACCCAACTGATGAGAACAGCCAGGGTCACATTGAGTCGCTCAAACCAGTCGCATCCCTGTACCGCGGCAAGGTCAACTTTGTCTGGATTGATGCAACAAAATTCAGTGACCACGCCAAGGCCCTCAACCTCGTCGAACCCAAGTGGCCAAGCTTTGTTATCCAAGACCTTGAGAAACAGCTCAAGTATCCTTACGATCAGGACAAGGCTATTGAACCCGAGTCAATCTCAACCATGGCTGCTGATTACGTCGCTGGCAAACTCCTTCCCAAGTTGAAGAGCCAGCCAATTCCTGAGACTCAGACTGAGAGCGTTTTCACCCTTGTGGGCCAGCAATTCGAAGAAGTCGTGTTTGATGACTCGAAAGACGTCTTCATCGAATTCTATGCTACATGGTACGTGTCCTTGGTTTCTGTGAATGACACCATCTTACGTTGCTGCACAAGGTGTGGCCACTGCAAGCGCTTGAAGCCTACCTGGGATTCTCTCGGCGATCACTTTGCTAACGTGAAGGATCAGATCATTATGTGAGAGATGAATGAATCGTTAGTTCTACTCCGAAGCTCACAGTTCTTTAGTGCAAAGCTTGAAGCACAAGAAAACGATCTCCCAAATTCTGTTCCTTTCCGAATTGCGGGATTTCCGACGCTGAAGTTCAAGGCTGCCGGTTCACGTGATTTCATCGACTACGATGGAGACCGTGCATTGGAGAGCATGATTGCTTTCGTAGAAGAGCATGCGAAGAACGACTTGAAGCCCAAGACTGTTACAGACACACCCGTGGATGCTCAGGTTGCTTTCGAGACTCCCAAGGATGCGCACGACGAACTATGATATGTGAGGCGGAGGTAGATTAGGAGATCAAAACACGCTTGTCTATCTTGATTCTCATATGATTCTGCTCTGCGAACCTATAGTGCCTGAGGATGAAACATGAAAACCGAGGAGAAATATTAAAGCTTGGTCTCCTTGAGGCCATCCTTCCAGAAGGTAAAGTATGCTAGGGAGGAGGTGAGATAGAAGAGAAGATAGGTTTGGCAGGAAAGGCTTACGAGTTACGCCATCAGCCTGATGATAGAATGGGTATCAGTTCGAGGGGTCTAAGGACAAGCAACTCACGCGATAATTGAGCAGGGCAACCATGCCTTCCGGGTTCATATTCTCGCCGACGTACTGCAGGCTGTTCAGAACGGATAATAGAAAGAGATAGAGAGACTAACAAAATCATAATCCTTGATGTTGGCAAGTATCTTTTTAGCATATGCGTTTGCGCCGGTTTCGAATGCTTCGAGCCTGTCTGGATTTTCCTTCTTCAGGTGTTCTTTGATTTTTTTCATGTAATCCTGCAGTCGGAGAGCGATGACGGCGAGATGGGAGGAGGAGAAGCAGAAAGATGCACCTTGATATGGGTGATGTAAGCTTTCTTGTCGAACGGGACTTGCTGAAGGCGGAACGAGAAGACTATGTTGTTTACTTGTTCAGCGCCCTCCTCGAGGGCCTCTTCCTGCTCCTCAGAGGAGGGGTTGGCCCCTGTGTAAAGGTGAGCAAAGAGGGATAGGATCTATGGATCGTACGTGCCGATGTCGATGTCTGCGCCCTTCTTGATCGTGATGGTTTGGCAGTCGACTTCGAAGACAATGTCGTTGATGGGTTTGCTGGAGAGGGGGTGAGGGTGGATGTGCAGGTGGGGTGAATGAGGAGACGCACACGGGGAATGCATCGGAGAACATCTCGTCCCCGGTGACGACGTCGACGTAGAGCAGCATGGTGGAATGAGGAGAGTCGAGACTGTCTTTTTTTTGCGATCGATGGATCATCTTATCGTGGTCTTCGGGGTCCCTGTGCTGTCAGGGGGTTCTTCTGATCAGCCAGTTTTGGTGTCGAGTCTCTTTTTGGGGTGTAGCGATGGACTACCAGCCTGCGTTGGTGCAAAGACCGCCCCGTCCGCAAGGGACGCGACACAGCGCAGAGTCGCGCTACTGGCGTCAGTTCAAGCGACCCGTGTTCGTCAAGGAGTACGCTCCAGTCACAGCCGTCCACTTTGCGCCTGCAAAACCACACAGGTACGCAGTCACAGCCGCAACTCGCGTACAGATATACGCACCCCGCACACAAAAGGTCGTAAAGACCATATCCAGGTTCAAGGACGTCGCGCGCAGCGCACACCTCCGCCACGACGGAAAACTCATCGTAGCCGGCGATGACACCGGCCTCGTCCAGGTCTTCGACGTCAGTTCTCGCGCCATCCTCCGCACCTTTGATTCCCACAAGCAACCCGTGCATGTTACCAAATTCTCCCCCCTCTCTCCCACCCACGTCCTCTCTTGCTCCGACGACACGACCGTCAAGCTTTGGGACATCCCTTCCCAGTCCGAAGTCGTGACCTTCGATGCCCACTCTGACTATGTCCGCTCCGGACAGGTATCTCCCTCAAATCCCCATCTCGTCCTCACCGGCTCGTATGACGCGACTATGAGGCTCTTCGATTCTCGTACCGGTCAGTGTGAACTCCTCATGGGCTCTACCTCCCCCGGCGCATCTCCCGTCGAACAGGTCCTCATGCTCCCGTCCGGAACCGTTGCTCTCTCCGCCGCTGGCCCAATCTTGCGCATATGGGATCTAAATGCAGGCGGCCGCTGCATTCGTGCCCTTTCCAATCACCAAAAGACCATCACATCACTCGCCTTTGACCCCAACGTCGCTCGCCTTCTTACTGGTAGCCTCGATCAGATGGTAAAAGTGTACGACATTGCCTCTTACAAGGTCGTACACACAATGCGTTATCCCGCCCCCGTGCTCTGTCTCACTATCTCGGTTGGTAATGCACTTCCCTCACTTCCGCTCCGACTCATTCTATTCACAGCCTGACTCTACACATATTGCCGCTGGTATGTCGGATGGCACCCTTTCCGTGCGTCAACGACAGCAAAAGGCATCCCAAATCAGTCCAGACTTGGCCGACACACTGACAGCTGGCACCTACGAAACTTTTCTGGGAGGTGCCCTTTCATCCGTTGGGCAAGGTCGCGTCAAAGCCAAAACTCAATCGACTTTTCACGGTGATGCCAATGAATTCAGAGTGGAGAGTAGACGAGCACCCCGTCTCAGAGAATACGACCGCTTGCTCAAGTCGTTCAAGTATTCAGCTGCCCTGGATGCCGTCCTCCGAAAAGTACGATCCCTTACTCGCTTCTTCCTTTCTGAAGTCTTATTCCTCCCGAGAATGTTCCACCCATAACAACGTTTTCGTTGATACAAGAACTCATCCATCGCGACGGCCTCCGGAGCGCGCTCTCTGGTCGAGACGACATCCTATTGGAGCCTGTGCTACGTCTTCTTGTCAAGCACGTCACTGATCCCCGCTTCGGTGAGATGGTTTGCGACATCTCCACATTGCTGATAGGTGAGTGTCCTTCACCTTTTGTTGGCACCGTCATGACGGAAAAAAATTTACCCAAGACATGTATACTCCCGTCTTGGGCCAGTCCCCCCTCATCGACTCACTATTCCTTCGCCTACGGAAGAAAGTCGTCGCAGAGATTCGCTTCCAGAAGGAGTTGATGAAAACAAAGGGTACATTAGATATGCTGTTTTCCTCTGCTACCCTGGTGTCCACACCGACTGTACCGCAAAATGAATAACTCGATTGCATGAATTGATAGTCATTCCCGATCTCTCACGAACATCCCTCAAGGTAAGCGATCAGATTCTCGAGAATCGCACTTCGTATCATCCCTGCTTGAGTTTTGTCACTGCCCTGGCCTTCGGGAGAGTTATCCACATCGATGTTGTCGTGGTACGTTCGTAGTGTTTCAACGACGTTTTTGAGCGACAAGTTCTTCCTCTCCAGCATTTGCGTGATGTGGGCGCGGATCTACAGCAAATCAGGAAAGGTGTTGCGACAAGGTCTGAAAACTTACACCATCGTCTTCCATTGCAATCCAAGCCAAGATGTAGTCCAGCGTCTGAAGAGTGTACAATCCCCCGGCCAGACGACGCAAATAGAATAAATCCTCATTATCGGGATCGATCATGCCGTCTTCAGCGAGCAGTTCCTATGGGTGGATCTGTTCATATCCATGGGTTTCAACGTCCAAACCAAGCCTACCTTTTTCTCCACTTCGATCTCGGCATCGGCAGATTTCAGACGGCTGAGCGTATTTTCTCGTGTTTCCAAGAGCTTGTCCACCTTTGCGTAGTCACTCTCCACGAATTTGGCCAGTAAGCGCATTCGGTCCGTCGAGTCCGAAGGGAGATTTGAAAGCAGGGATGACATTATTCCCAGAAGATGGGAAATGTCCTCCGAAGCTGGCGCTGTCACTTTTTGCTTTTTGGAGGTCTAGAGCAGTCTGCGTGAGCAGTACGCCAATATTACGAGTGCCGTGTGAACCTTGCCCATTAATGCTGAAAACAGCGTCTTGAGGCCCAAAGCTTCGACGAAATTTGAGCATAAATCAGAGCCTGCTGGCCCCGACATTGCGTAGTCCAGCGTTTTTATTGCACGGGACCGCGGTTGAAGCTTTTCTCTAGATGACTATCAGTCAAAAGGGTAATGGGCTACCATCGTACCACTGACTTCATCATCAATACCATGAGGTCCACACCTTCGCTAGCCAAGAAGAGCGACTTGATCTCGGGTTCCGCCAACACCGAACACAGGGCATCAAACAGATTCTCCATGAACTCTGTTTCGTCCGCGTCCACGGGCTCACGATACCGAAATTGCTGGTCGCCAAGTGAGACTTGCACATATCTCCAACACGATTGTCGCTCACTGAAAGCACTTTGAGGATGACCTCGACGCCATCCTTCTTGCCGAGTTCTTGTCTATTTGGAACACTGTTTTGGAGTAGAATCGAAAGTAACTCTGCAGCGTAACCGCGGTTCTCGTCGTGAGTCTTTGATTGAATACGTCCCAAAAGCCAGCTCATGATCTTCGTTTTAGAAACAAATGGCGCAGATAGGTCGGGATTGAAACCCAGGGTGTTCTCGAAGACGCCTGCATCAGGCTTTCAGTATTTGGTCTCATTGGATGTCATAGTTATTACCCAAAATGTGGAAGACGCCTTGTCTATCAGATTCTTCCTCCTCCTTGAATCGAGAAAGATTGTCCACGAGCAGCTCAGGTACCGAGTGTTCTACCTGAAGGAGCCATGACATTGTGTGCAGCTATAACAGGAACCTGGCTTACCAATGCCTCGACGAGCAGTCTGAGAGCAGGTTGGTTTTCTTCTTGTTCGTCCTCATCCCCTTCGTTGCCAACGTCCTCGTCGGTCAGTTCGTGGAATACCTCGACTGCATCGATGACTATGTCAACGTTCTCATGACTGAGCAACCCAACCAACAAAGACACAATCCCGGAGCGGATCATTTCTGGATATGCCAGGGCGGGGGACTGGGCCAGGGGTAACAGAGACTTGATTGCACTATCAAGGTCCGCTTCCGAATCGATGAACCTGAGCGACAAGGTCAATCATACGTAATGTGCTGCAACTACAGCTCACTTTGAGGGGTCATCTGGATACTTGGACCGCTGATCTTGGTTCTTATTTACCGCGCGCTCCAACCGCAGGAGTGTCCTTCGGATACTGATAATCGTAACCTCTTCTGGCTAAAGAACAGAGTTTGGTCACGACGATAGTCATGAGACTGTACGCGTACGAGGACACACTTGGTTTGAAACCCCTTCCATTTCCGCTTTTTCAAAGATACTCAAGATTTCTTTCTGTTCGCTCGTGAGGCCGCCACCGTAGAATCGTCCTTCCTCGTCTTCTTCGGCATAATAGTCCGCGTCCCCACCCGGTGCAAATGAAGTGTCGACCTCGTCCTCAGGCGCGTCTTCCACTGTTGCGCGTTTTGACCGCGGATCGTCGTGACGAGAGGGTTCTTCTTGTATGCTCGGCTCGGACAGCGTACGCGCGTTGGTGGACTCATCCAACCTCATTTTCTTGAGCATTTCCGGGGTTGGATTATCTGGTAGCTTACGCTTTGAGCCTGCGGGAAGCTTGGGTATCTAATTCACCACTCGACAAGTGCATCAAGATGAATATGCTAGAACACCAACCTTGAACAGTTTGTCGATGTCCATGTCGCGAGAAATGCCAATGGGAAGGTAGGATCACGCCCCGTCAGTGCAGGCTGGTGGTGGTAGGTGGAAGCATACACTGGCACAAGTCACTCATTTTGGTACTCGGTACATCTACATGACCTAAGCAACTGGTGGCATAGCCTTTCGTGTGGAACAAAGTATGTCGACCATTTATGACACTACATCTAATGACACAAGTCCAACAGTAAGTGCAGAGAACGACCTAAAAAGCCGGACTTAAGACCATCCAAGAGGGTGTCCAGCTTCATCCACATTTCCATGCTCCATGCCAAGCGAGGGATTTTAATGACGTGTAGCGTGAGCGTGGCTCGAGACTCTAACAACCCAACGTACTATTTATGCCATCACTCAACGCTTCCTATATTGAAATACCTGGTATTAGTATGGTTGGTGTCGGTTCTTCTTCAAGTCTCTTTCCAATTGTTTCGCCTTCCTGTGTCCGATTTCCACGGGTCTAATGGCAGTGGTGTCCGCCTTTTTCAGCTTGACCGGACGATTACCCACGTACTTGCCTATTGATTACTTGAGCGCGTGAAATTGATTGCGGAAGGTCGAGTGGACTCACCATCCATTTCCTTCCATGCTTTCAGGAAATCTTCCGGATCTGAAAATGCAACAAATCCGTATTTTGCCTGTACAGAGTCCGTCAGCAATTAGTTATAGTACAGTGCAGCAAAGACTTGTGACCTTTTGGCTAAGCCTGTCTCGGATGACACGGGCCTTCTGGAATGAAGGGTATTTATTAAAGGCATTCGCGAGAACATCGTCAGATACATCATTGCTTAGATCTCCGACGAATAAGCGGAACCAGGCTGAAACATCGTCAGCGGGGATAAGCATCAACGAAGACAGGACTTACATGGGTTCCACTCAAGCAGTGTCTGGTCCTCCCACACCTTGCCAGCTCCCTTTCGCAGAACAGTTGTCCTCTTCCCTCCTTTCGCCAACTTACCACCGGATCCTCCACGTTTATCGATCATGGCACCTGGCACGTAGACACTCTGTTGCGCAAGGATACCAACGTCATATTCGTAAGCATTTGCTGGGACCGGGGCACTGTGCGCGGATGAAGACCCTGCGATAGGATACATCGGACCACTGTAGGGCTGATGGTAAGGATTTACATCGTAAGCTGACTGCTGTTGGTTGTATTGCGAATAGTAGTTTTGAGACGGATCCATTGTTGAGATTGACGAGCTGGTGGACGTGAAGGAGCTTGAAGCTTGTAATTACGTAATATTACAGAAAATAATGCAATCCAATATCAACATGATCAAACAAAGACGATCCTAGGGATACACGAGATTGGGGTCTGCTCGCTGTCACAGGCGTTGCCCAAGTTCCATCAAGGTAAGTTCTACGTCTTGAGCCCATTCCATGACCATGCACCTCAGAGAGTGCTCGCGGAAGTCGTTTGGCTCTTGTTTTGCGTGTTTCGGGGTGGATGGTCAACGGTGCATTGTGATGATGACCTGGTCGATCCTTCCTCTCTAGATGCCGTTCGTCAAAAAGGTCAAGTCAGACGCCTACTTTTCGCGTTTCCAGGTCAAGTACCGTCGCCGCAGAGAGGGCAAAACCGACTGTGAGTTGCCGTCCTAATCATTCGTCTCCGTTCTGACTGCTTTCTAGACTACGCCCGTAAACGACTTGTCACGCAAGCCAAGAACAAATAGTACGTTTTCATTTATCGTTACGCTCCTTCGTCTCATGTTATCTCAGTAACGCTCCCAAATACCGCCTAGTCGTCCGTTTCACCAACAAGGACATCATCGTCCAAATCGTCTACGCACGTCTGCAGGGTGACTTTGTCCTCACTTCCGCTCGCTCGAAAGAGCTCCCAAGATACGGCATCAACCACGGTCTGACAAACTGGACAGCTGGTGATGTTTTCGGCACGATTTAGATAGAGCATCCGTGTTCTGACGTCCTGCAGCTTACGCAACTGGCCTACTCTGCGCTCGCCGCGCTTTGACCAAGCTTGGTCTTGCGGACAAATACGAGGGCGTCACTGAACCCGATGGTACATTGAAGCTGACGGAAGCTCTCGACGATGACGATGCTCCTCGTCCCTTCAAGTGCTACCTTGACGTCGGCTTGAAGCGTACTTCCACAGGGCACCGTGTGTTCGGAGCCATGAAAGGTGCCAGTGACGGTGGCATATTCATCCCCCATTCCGATAAGCGTTTCCCTGGATTCGACCCGGAGAGCAAGCAGCTTGACGCTGAAGTGCTGAAGAAGTACATCTTTGGTGGTCATGTCTCGGACTACATGGAATCGCTGGAGGAGGAAGACGATGAACGGTAAGTACTGCTTCTCCAGGAAGATCCATGGTCTCACGCTTATTGCACATCAGATTCAAGAAGCAGTTCGCCTCGTATCTTGCAGACGGTATTGGGTCCGAAGACATCGAAGAGATCTATACCAATGCATATGCCGCTATTCGTGAGGACCCCACGTTCCAGCCCACCGAAAAAACAACAGATTGGAAGGCAGAAACACTCAAGTACAAGAAACCAAGATTGAACTATGACCAACGCAAAGCTGCCATCCAGGCCAAAATCGAGGCCTTCAAGGCTTCTGGAGGGGAGGCCGCAGAGGAGGACGAGGAAGAAGAGGACGATGAGTAGGGGATGTGTACCTCGTTGTTTGTTTTTCCATTTCTACCCATGCTTTAAAACACCATTGGGTCATGCATATGTTTCTATGCACCAATATATATGGTCAAATTTGCATTCTACTACGGTACAGCGAGAACCCTCTCCAAGATTCCCAACTGCCAAAATATTAGTGACATGGGTTCATGGGGGGAGTAGGTATCCACATGCGACATCTGATTCTCTCTGCCCCGACCTATTCGACACGCTGTAGAGCATACTCCAAAATCTTCAGCAAACGACACGCTGAAATTCCTGTAGCTTTAAGTCAGTCGCGGATTGTATTGACCATTTACGACCATACTGACACGATGCACCCTTCCCGTCTCCCGATCGTCTTGCCGCTGACCATGTCAACGAACCAAGTTCCCCCAAAACGTTCGCTATATTGGCTGCCAGACTCGCAGAGCTTAGTGAGCAAGCACTTCTCCACCTCGTCCGAGAGGAGTTGACTGAGCTGAGGAACGGATGTAATAGGTAATGTTGCCTGTGGGAGATGCGCAGTCAGGGAGGATGGCGACAGGAAGGTCAAGCGCAATGTCTGTCTGTTTGCAGATGTCAACCAACTCAATCAAGTGGAAAGAATATCATCACCTCTCGTCGATGCGCAAAAGGGCCTCACCCCCGATTCTCTTCAAGACGTTTTCACCTGTCAGTCGACCTTGCAGACTTTGTCCGGTTTCTCCAACAGGATCGAACCTAAGCGTGCATGGTACCCCGGCATGTGCCAATGCAGACACCATTTTATCAAGTTCTGTCTTGATTCTGACGCAGAAATGTTGGTACTGCAACAGGTCAATGACGGGCTGAAGAAGTTCAGAAGACATTTGAGGGTTGACTGGAGCGGGTTGCCGTTCAGAACCGGGAGCTGATACGCGTTTAGACTTGTCACCAGCGTGCATAGCCAACAGGAGAGCTTGCAACGTGGCGTGTATCAGATCGCATGTCGCTGCAAGGGTATGGGGTCCACAAGATGTTTCGCGGAAGTTTGTGTTGATATCTACCTATTTCTCTATGAATCAAGGTGATCTGCGACTGTCTGAGACGTACCATCTCGAACCGTAACTCAATGCCGTGATCTACGTCTATGATAATTATACGCTCGGCGACTCGAGCAGATGAGGTAGGGAGACTGCTGGCCTCCTTAATTAAGACGGAAAATATCTCCTCGTCCACGATTTCTCTCTGAGCACCTGTAAGAGACATCTCCAGTGAGGGCTGTTCGGGAAATTCGATAGAATTGTGGGCGGTGTGGGTTACGCCAATCGAATCCATGATGGCCAGCGAGATTCGCAGGCAAGTTGATTGACGATGAGGAAACATCAGCATGTTCGTTTCCGTCTCATGCGTGGACAAATGTGCTACAGCCTTCCTTCGAAAATGTTTTGGCGCTAGAAAATTATATGTCAGGCACGCCGCCTCCATCTAGCCGCAGAGCTGCACTCACATTCCTCCAGACCGAAGGATATTAAGAAGTCCTTGGCTGTTCTGTCTGCACCTTTTCCAGAAGGGGCCCAAGCGGGTAATGGGGCAGGGACAAGACTCCAGTTCGCCTTTCTGATCTTGAGTGCATCTAACCAATATTTTTCGCTATGTAAACGACTTCTTTCTAGTCTGGATGCTGCTTGCTTGAACACATCCGCAGCTTTTCTTAGTGCCTCGTCTTTACCGCCGACGGTCAACTGTGCATTGAACGCCTCGACGGAGCTAATGGCTGGTGGTTTAGACACCATGCTAGCAGTTAGGGAAGTTGAGGGTAGGGAAGGCATGGGGGAAGGTTGATTTGGTGTCGTAGATGACAAAAGAAAGCTCAGGAGATCTCTGGCCTGTGTCATTTCTCCCAGAGCAATACTAAGATTTCGCGTGAACAATTAGGTACAAAAAGCCCTGAACTGTACCTACAAGAGCTGCGGAGTAATCTCCATTCGCATTTTGAACAGTTGGTCGGGTGACATGGTCAATCTTGTGTTATCTGCCGTGCGTTCGCCATCCTCCGAAACGGGTGAACTCTCTCGTGGCGGAGGTACCGCTGCATCACCTATGGCTTGACGCTCGAAAAAGTCGATGCCCCGTTCGACGAATATTCTTCGGAGGTTCTCCCCAAGGACTGTGGTAGGGTTTTCGATTCTATTCCATAGTCAGCCAGCGCGCCGCCGTGGATAAGTCAGGACCCATACGGCTCGACGATCTGCTCGCCTTCCGGGGTGATATCAAGCAATACTGGGATGCGCGCACCACTATCATCTTTGTAGGGCCTCTCAAGCGACAGCTTGGTCTTTTTCCAGTCTGGCTCACCAGCCATGACGACAGTGGAGCGCTGAGCGCCGGTAATGAGTCAATGTCTCGTCAGATTGTGTGATCGCCACGTGATCTGATAGATTTAGTGGCTGGCGGAGTCCGGACTATGTATGTATCTTTGACACCATCCACGAGGACGTCAAGATAAATGGCCAAAGGTGCCCACACAAGCTCTGGCCACGAACAAACTATTTTAAAGAGACGAAAAACTGAGGACGACGACTCGTCCAATCCTCAGGCGAAAAGACACCGCACCAGAGTCAGGTGTGTTTTGTTTTTCTGTTCTAAAAACCTTTTCTCATCGCTCCCCAGCTTCTCTTGCGGTGAATGCCATAGACGCAAGCAAAAGGTAGTAGCAATCTATTCACCAGAATACATGCTTATCCCATTTTTTCAGTGCGATCGTCAGATTCCTTGTTCTCATGTGCGATCCCTTGAGCGCTTGTGACGCAGTATTGTCACTGACAAGCAACCTAGTGTATTGCTCGAAAGGTGCCCGAGCTCTGTAAAGCCTATACTCCGGGAAGGACAGATCAAGATCTCGGCGTACGATTGGCTAGGCTTGAACATATCATCGAACTTGCGCTACCCCAATATTTGCACAGCCCTGCATCACCCTCCACCACACCCTCAGATAGACACCACGCCAGCTCCGAAGGCCCTGATGAAGACAATCGCTCTATCGCCGACGAACAGGATCCCAGTGGAGGCACTTTCCAGAGTGGGAAGTGGTACGGCAACAGTGCCTCGGGAAGTGTTGCTCCAGCCTCCGTATTGGAGCAAGTGAATCTTTCGATAGTTTTCTTTATCCAGAATCTGACATGCATTCTATTAGCTGGCAAACGTCGTAGTCGCCAGTTCTCATAAAGAGCAGTGGGACCCTACTCACCATAAAACTAGCCACAATGCTGCTTCAACGCAAAACTGCGTTCACAATGTGGACAACAAAGCAACGCTTGCGACCCCTTCTCTTATAGAGTCCGTGCGACAGGATTCCGAACCGTCTGCTGCCGATAACCTGAAGAGTCTTGTACAAGAATGTGGGGTATCTCCACATAAAATATCAGAACTGCTTCAAGAGCTCCCTCCTCAGCGATTTTCGGATGTGCTCATCGATCATTACTTCACATCTATGTGAGCAACATTCCGCCCAGATTCGTTCCCTACAAAACACAATGACCTTTCTGGCAGAAATTGGACAAGGTACCCTCTGTGCGAAAAGGACTTTCGTGCAGCATATTCGTCTCTATGTACAAACGGGGTCGGAGCAAACACTACTGACGCTCGCTTTTTACCCCTTCTATTCGTTGTCCTGGCCATTTCTGTGCGACTTGCACCGGAACAGCTTGCCGGTGATTTACGCACGAGGAGGGTCACGTCGCTGAGATATTATTGGTCATGTATGTTTTACCCCTAACTGAGTCTACCCGTTGAGCTGACACACTGAGGAGCACGACGCTCGCTTCTCATCGCAGCAGCAATTCAACCCGATTCGCTGGACATCGTTTTAACTCGCTTATTGGTGAGTTGACTAGCTATTGACTTCTGCGAGGTCTTTTCCAATTGGTTTACAGAGCGCTCGATTTTTAACGTTTGACCGGCGAATCACGGAGTGTTGGAGCCAGCTTGGCGCGGCCGTGCGAACCGCCCAAGCGCTTGGCTTGCACCGAGACGCGGCACCCAGGGTTAGTTCAATCCCACATTTTTCAAACTCTTTTCCTGACACTCTTCAGGGACTGGATCCAGCCCAGGTCGAGAACCGTAGACGTATCTGGTTAGGTTTCCCCACTACACCTCGTTGTATAGGATTAACGATTTTACAGGTCCTATCTGTATCATGCAGATCGTTCTTACGCCCTTGTGCTTGGTCGACCTAATGCGATTCAAGATGATTATACATGCACTTTATCCCCCCTTAACGTTGATGACGATTTCTCTCCTGCTACAATTCGCAATCCGCCCCCTTTGACAAACCCCACGATCATGACGTTTGTCATCCTTCGCCATCAGCTAGCTGCAATCATCGGTCGAATGGTTCATCATTTCCAGAAAGTTAACACCCCTAGCCACTACTCCGACGTCCTTGCCCTTGATGACGAGCTCCTAAAATTTGTTGCTACTCTACCACCCCATTTTGCATTGGAACCCGACACTTCCCTTGACGAGAGCATGCGATTCATACCCATCCACCGATTCCTGCTCACCACGGAGATCATCTTCGTGAGGCTCAGCTTACATCGCCCGTATTTGCTCCGTAAGCTGAGCAGCGATCGTTACCTTCGGTCGCGAATTGCATGTTTCGAGTCTGCCATCAAGGACTTTGAGGTTCGCAGGGCTTTTCGTGAGAAAATGCCGAAGGAGACCCGCGAATCTCTGCATAACGCATACAGGGAGTTTCAAACAGCGATGATCAGTGGTATTTATCTCGTTCTGCACCCAAATGGGAAGGACGCAGATATGATGCATACTGTTTTGGACGACTTCCTCAAGGATCACGAGGGTGTACGCGAAATGGATGAGACCACTCGCCGGGAGCTCAAAATCATCGAGTTCCTGAAGAGTCGTGCTCTTCAAATCGCGGAAAGCATGGCGCAGAATGCAGATCAGGATCCACGCTCAGTAGCTGATTACCAGCTGTCCACCCTGGCAGTTTCGCATCGCGGACAGTCCGCGTTTTCTTCCATCCTTGCATCTACGTCTGGTTCCACATCTCCCTACCTATACCCAGCTTCCCCCTTTGTACAGTCTCCCGCTATACAACGCCTACAAAATGTTTCCTCGGACGGGACACTTGGTTCACCTGCTGGCACGAATAGCCCGAGTGGAGAAGAGGAATCCGCAGCTCAATCATTACTAGACCATTGGTGCAGTACGTTCAATGATAGCGCAATCGATGGACCGGTAGGTATGCCTGCACTCTCCTGGGGCGGCCCGGGCGGTGCAGACTTTACTGGTTGGGAAGGCGATGGTGCTAACGTGCCACTGTCCATTGACCCAAACCTAATGCCAACATCAGACGGTGACTGGAGTTACTGGGAGAATCTTGTTAGTCAAATTAAAACTGGTCCCCCTTTGTAGATGGGTCATACATGCACACCTGTAACGAAGCAGGCTTCGATTTATATAACTTGGTGGAGGTATTTATTATGTAAACTTTGCTACGATGTATTCTGCTATTCAGATTTCAATACATCGCAGGAGGTTTGCCTTTCGAATGCACTCATTGTGCATATGCGAAGAAACTGGGGGTGTATAGGCTCAAAGACGGTCTCACATCAGGGTTTCCGTTTCCCACGGAGCGTTATAGTATCGTTTACGACTACGGATCATTACGCGGTAGAGTTGGTAGCTAGTGCTAGAAACTGTGTCTTAGAACCGCGTACTAGTAGTGACCTCGAGGAGTGTCCTCATCATCGGTAAAATCACGGAGTCGGCAGCGTGTGTTCCGGAATATAAAAGGAGGCTCTTCACTTTTCCAAACCACCCGAATCTAGGCAAGCTATGCTCGGCCTCACACATGCTGAGCACTAGTAATCAAGTCGACTGCGTTGTAGGGAATGATACCCTAGCTATGCTCATCTATTGATGTTAGTAGTCTGAACCCTTTTAGTAGTTTTACATCTGTGATGTTGGCTTGTGCGAGGAGTCAGCCACATCAGCATTTGAAACTCAGTCGAAATTCGAGATATCGATATCCGAGTCCGAGCCAGCATGTTCATGGACCCAGCCGTCACGGAGAACTCTGTCACGGCGAATCATAGACAAGCTCACAAGTTCGTGCCGGGTGCCTTGAAGGAGAAGGCGTTCTCCGAGTCAGGAGGTCTGTCATTCATATTTTGTCGCACTGGCAAATCACTTGTTTCACTCACGGCGACATACACGTCCGAGTCACGTCCGACCGCAGTCGAGGAGGCCACTTCAATTCGCCAAAAACGGCTTGGGCCTAAGGCAGGTTACTATGATTTGTCCAGGCCAAAATATTGTAGCTCTCGTTCAAACACACCCCTAGTTTGCGTTGAGATTTGTCAACCATGCTCAGCTTGCCTACAGGACAAAGATGCGAATACGAGCATGCTGTTATCGTTCACCTGTCGTTGACTTTCATGTGAGGTGACGATTGTGCCAGGACTTTAATGTATCCGACATTCACTTCCAGCCCGTGCCAGCAGGCTGAAAGGCCAGAAGTGGCTAACAAACATGCGGAACGTCGGCAGTGTACTCATGTCGTACCAATTTCGATATCCGCACCATTTCTGGCAGATGAGTCATGGCAGTCTCGATCCTGGTGGGTTGTACCTCGCGTACGTGTTGCGCACTCAGTTAATCAGATCCTGGTGGCAAGACATATTTTGTTTTTCTCCTTTAAATCGACGTATGGAAAGAAGGTGCCTGACCATACTTTTCTGCGATGGGCCATCGAACCAAGAGAGGGGTACATGTGGCGTCATCCACATGACGAGTGACATTTACACAGATACTTTGGTCACCGACAGGCTTCAATACCCACGGCCGATAATTGCCCGAGAATAATAGTACGGGCCCGGGGATGGATCCGACGGAAGTCAACTCATCATTGCTTACGTGCGTCTACCCGCCTGAGCTGACTGAGGTATATAGCCCTGGTGTACCAAGCTTGAAACCCTTGTAAGATTCACTCTCGCTCTTCTCGATGGTGGCCATGGCACGATGGTATCACTCTGCAGAAAATGTCTTCGTCTATGTCGTAATGCTTGCTTTTATGGCGTCAACTGCGGATAGTCAAGCTATCGTCGGACCACCAGCAAACCCATTCTTGGACCCGAAGGATGATCCGTATAATCCGCTTAGGTATATTGCGTCAAACACATTAACGGCCATCGCGTTCGGTAAACCAAGGTCACTTGAGGCGTCCCTTGAGCTGACTAGAAATATCTTAGCGCTCATCATGCTCATCGCACTAATTCAAACCTTTCACACTTTCCGATATGGTGCCAGGTGGATGTTGGCGATGGTCATCGGAGGATACAGTGAGTATTCCTGCCACACAGTGGCGTAGTTCTGAGCAACGAGCAGCCTACGCGATCGGCTTTGGGTGTCGGTTCGGTTTGCACTACCATCCTGACTCCGAGGGAATATATATTGCCGAGTATCTTTTCGTCGTGTTATCAGTATGTCCCTTCGTGTTATTTCTAAGAGTATTCTGGCTCACCAAGACTTGCACAGCCCTGTGCATTTATCGCAGCCAACTATGTCTTGTTAGGACGACTTGCGAGACATATGTCATGCGTTACGCACGTTCTTCTGCCTGTACAGAAATTGACACTCGTTTTCGTGTCCTCGGATATCACAACATTCCTGATTCAAGCCATCGGTGGAGGAATGTCCGTCTCTCACAATCAAACTCAGCGACTGACAGGCACGCATGTGTGTTAATCGTTACAACCTCCGGATATATTTCTGATTGCATTTTTTGAAAAGGTCTTCCTCATTGGTTTGGTGCTCCAATTGGTGTCGTTCACTTTATTTAGTGGTATATACATCCGCTTCTTGTACCGGGTGTACACGCTGGAACGCAACATATGGGAACGTGACAGGGTAAAGCTATGGTATCACGATTGGCGCACTTTGGCTACCGCTCTGGCCATCAGTTGCGTTGGAATCCTTGTGAGCGTCTGGTCTGATTGGCATACGATACTAGCAAGACTGACGCATGTGTTAGGTACGATCTGGCTACAGGGTTGCCGAACTCTCTCAAGGCTATCAAGGCTATCTCGCTACGAGGGAGGCATTCTTTTATGCGCTCGATACCTTTCCTCTCGTTGTCGCCACTTCCGTGTATGTCCTGTTCTGGCCAGGGCGGTTCATCAAAGATGAGATGAAGTTAGCACATGATGAAAAGCCATCCGAGTCGCTATAACTCACTACACCAAGCTAAGTTAGCAATCACTTCTAGATCCCTATTTATAGAGTGGCATCTTGGGGTTTAAATCATGGTTCCGAACTGCCATGGGCCATGCGCAGTTCCGTCGGCTCACAATATTAATATAAGACGTGTTTGGATTGAAGTTGCCGTGCTGTGGTTGTCAGTGTCACCGCTTGCTGCGGCTGTTGTTGTGCAAATTGAGCCCTGGCATAAACCAACTGATGAGTAGTACAACTGTTACGGCCATTTTGCTAAGCCAGTATCCATGGGTGCGAACAACAACCCATATGCATCATGATGGACCAATGTATCATATATATCAAGTCCAGAGCAAGATATTCGCATCACTACCCAGGTTCCACTGCATTGACTATTGGACAACCGTGAGGCCCGAATTAATCGGGTTCACTTAACATGGTTCATTCCTCTCATCTCCACGTATGTCCTGACTTAGTTTACACAAGAAGCTCCGCAGAGTTGCGACAGACTGGCACGGAGCGATGCTGGTCAAGATCTATTACATACTATGAAATCAGAAAGTAGTCTTTCTAGTCAATAGGTCAATCGAGAAGCACGCAGGTGCTAGTAACATCTTCTGACGTGAGACCTTTCTTCCTCGTAACTGAGTTACGTTGGATAACTACCGGAGAAATGACACTTGGTCTGCGGGATTGGAGATGAATTTCCAGGATGAAAGGTTGTAGCGCGTGAAGTGCAGAGAGATGAGGTGGGAGGTCGAAGTTGATTGACAAGAACTTGGTAGCCATTTTATTACCGTCGGGCCGATTGGCCGAATGCGTAGTCGGAGGTCGACGAATATGGGATAGTCCAAGTTTGTATCCTTTTGGGACCTGATTTATCCGGCAGTCTCCAGTGACTCTCGTTGTCCATGCAGTCAATTAACCGGTTTCTGTACGGGCCAACACCGGAAGAAAAGGTACGAGCATGGCAAGGTAAACTACGTTCGGAGAGTCGACAGCTGGATAGAGAGATGAGACAGGTCAGCATCATTCCACCTCTCGGCGACTGTTCACCCAAGGTCCACATCACAGCTCGACGCGGCTACCTCCAAGGCGCGATTGACGGTAAAGCAACTCGCGACCAAAGGCGACGTCAAGTCTGCGCGCATACTCGCCAGGGAAATCGTCAGAAGTGACAAGCAGAAGGACCGATTATCGGTCAGCAAGGCGCGCTTGGGTTCGATAGGGACCCAGTTGACACAGCAACTTGGTGAGCGGCGCGTGCAAGGATTCGAGACCAAACATGAAACGCTTTCCAGCAATGTTGAAAGTCACTGGGTCGTTGCAGAAATCCACCGAGATCATGAAGCTCTCAAATTCGCTCATCAAACTTCCGCAAATTGGTCGAGTCATGCGAGAGATGAGTATGGAGATGACAAAGGTGTGACACTTTCTACGTCAAGAACACAGGTATTTGAATCAATCGCCCAGGCTGGTATAATGGAAGAGATGCTTGAAGACACGCTGGAGATGAATGAAGATGAGGAGATAGAGGAGGAAGCGGACGCAGAAGTAGATAAAGTGTTGTTCGAGCTTACCAATGGCAAGCTCGGGCAAGCGGGCACCGTGGGAGAGGAATTACCAGTAAGTCCGGTGATCCATTCTGATATGATTGTTTGTTGACTTGGACAATTCGAGTCTACGGAAGAGCGGTTGGAGGAGCAGGAGATGGAGAAAACGATGGAGCAGTACCGGCAACAGCTGGACGGACTGTTGAGCGGCTAATGTTTCTTAGTACATACCTCGGCTTCGGGCGATACTAGCCATCTGTTCATTTCGTGTATTATTATAATCCGCCGTTTCGATGGATTGATTCGAATTTTTGTTAGCATAAGCTGAGTACATACGATGATTTCCTAAACCGGACAGAGATAACTCGAGGGAACCTTCACGTGAGGTCACTCCCGTGTATACCCGTGTGGCCGACCTTGGACATTTGTTCGCAGCACTTTTTTTTTTCCTCTTTCACTCTCTCCGTCCCGAAAATGCAGGCCCATCGGTCCCTCACTGGTTTTGCAAAGCAGGTATACGTCAACTCGCTCTTGGCACTAAAGTTCTTCTTACGTTGTTCTCAGTCCTACAGGCGGTACGCTTCTGCAGCTCCAACCAGTACCTTTGGTGGACACAAGGGCAGTCATGTAAGCAACAAACAAAACCCTTTCGTGGACATCGCTCATTTTCGCACAGGGAAAATACACGGTGACTTTGATTCCGGGTGATGGTCAGGACGTCGGGCACACAACCACAGGGTGATGCATTGACGTCAGCCTCAGGTATTGGTCCGGAAATTAGCGAATCGGTCAAGACCATCTATTCTACTGCCAACGTGGGTCTATATTACGTGTGTGCTCCCAATATGCTCAACGTGAAACAGGTTCCTATCGAATGGGAAGAAGTCAGTGTCACCCCGGTATTGAAGGGCGGTAAAACTGTTATTCCCGACTCAGCAATCAATTCGGTCAGGAAGAACACTGTTGCTCTGAAAGGTGTGTCGATTAGAAGCGTCAGACTTCTCAGAGGCTAAGTCTGTTCAAGGTCCCCTGGCAACGCCAAGTAAGCTCAGCTTTGGTGTGGCAGAATTTTGCACACCTGAATTAATTTTTGTACCAAGTCGGCAAGGGACATGTTTCCCTAAACTTGACGCTCCGCAGAACGTTCAATCTTTTCGCCAACGTTCGTCCGTGTGTATCGATCAAGGGTTTCAAGACGCCTTACGACGACGTCAACACTGTGCTCATCCGTGAAAACACGGAGGGTGAATACTCGGGCATTGAGCACGAGGTATGGCATTTGCTACTCGAGAGCTTTCTCGTTTACGTGAAAATCATAGATTGTTGATGGGGTTGTTCAATCAATCAAACTCATTACTTACGATGCGTCGGAACGCGTGGCTCGATACGCCTTTCACTACGCGCAAGCCAGCGGGAGAAAAAGGGTGACCGCGGTACACAAGGCTAACATCATGTAAGCCAAGACGAGAACGTGTTGAAATCACGTATTAACTCTCGCAGGAAAATGTCGGATGGTATGTTCTTGTCAGCTTGCCGCCATGTGTCGAAGGATTACCCGGATATCTCATACGATGAGGATTTACTGGATCGAGCCTGCCTGCAGGTACGAAGCATCGCCATGGTTGATGAGTGATGATGTGTAATCCCCAGAATAGATCGTGCAAAACCCTGAGCCGTATTCGAACCGCGTCATGGTGATGCCCAACCTATACGGTGATATTTTGTCGGACATGTGTGCAGGGCTGATTGGTGGTCTTGGTCTCACACCTTCTGGCAACATTGGACGGGTATGTATGCTGTATGCTTGAAGCACCATCGTATGCTAAGCCCCATAAGGATGCATCCATTTTCGAGGCTGTCCATGGCTCTGCCCCCGACATTGCAGGTATGTACAGTGTGGGTGACGTCTCGATGTGCGCTGAACGATATCCGTAGGAAAAGGATTAGCTAATCCAACGGCACTGTTGCTGTCTTCTTTGATGATGCTGAGGTACGTTTTATGTTCCGGTTCCGAGCCTAGTTGATCCGACGTGCCTCGTTTCAGACACATGAACCTGAACGAGTATGCGGCGAAGATCGAGAAGGCGACTCTCGATGTAAGTTGGGATTGTCCTGTGCGACGTGAATTATTGACAGCGCTGATTCGCAGACGATCGCGGAGGGCAAGTCTATCACCGGGGACCTTGGTGGGCGGGCGACCACGAAGGAGTACACTGCCGCGATCATCGATAAGCTTACTGGTGCATGAAGATGTAGTAGATATAGATCGTATGAATGTACCGATGCTGTAGCACGGACTCGACTGCGCTTGGGTAGCCGGTGTAAAGCGTGGGAAATATCGACTAGAAAACGGGAGTGAACACTGCCTGCGACGTTCTTCACGACGACAACAGTAAAATCTCATCCACGCCTGCACGCGGCATTCACCTCCATATTCCCCTCACACGCCCTACAGGGCAAGCCTTTCAGCAGACACCCACTTTCCTACTACCAGGTATCTCACTTTTCTCGGTCTCTTTCCACGTTCCTCACCTCCACCTTCCCAGACACTCATAAAACTTTCATATAACGCCAATTTCCTGTAACACTACGAACGAAATGACGGACGAATTTACTCCAAACCAACCAAAGAGGGACGACGCCAAAAAGTTGTCCTCCGCTCCCAATGCTGCCCGAGGATCCAGGAGGACGCCATCCAACGCCAGACCCTCCTCTGCTGCGGGCAATCTCCCAGGCGCCCCACGCCCTTCTTCCAGGACCGGGAACATGAAGTCCGCTACCCCTGTGCCGGGCGGTACAGAATCTGGCTCCGAATCCAGCAAGAAACCCACAGAGGCCAGGAAGACCGACGTGCCTCGTAGCAAGAGCCAGAGCGGCGGCGGTCAACGTAATGGAAACCACCGCAACCGCCAGCCCTCATCCTCTCAAGCGAATCGGAGCAGTGCTGCCAAGGATCGGGCCTCGATGGGTCAATCTTCTTCTCCTGCACCTGCCTCTGCCTCAGAGTCTAGCGATGCGCTGTCTTCGCTCCAACGCGTCATCGCTGATCTCAAGACCACTCCGAACCAAGTCTCTCCTCCCAACAACTCGCTCGCTGCTTCTATGCACGCCCCACAAGCGCCAAGCTCTACACTTCCTGTAAACGCACCTGTTTTCCAACCCGGCGTTTCAGCCTTTTCTACTTCATTGTCAGATGCTGCCCGTCATCGCAAGGCTGTCTCCCTCGGTGCATCCGCTCTTTCCGGAAATTTCAACTCGTTTTCACCCCACCTTGGTGCGATGATCGAGGACGCAGAGGATGGGCCCGGCGCGTCCTTTGAAGAGGGTGAAGTCCCTGAGGGCTTTTTCCCTGGCTCTGGTCATCAAGCCCGGTCTCAGTCTCAAAGCTTCATGGCTCCCCGTTTTGCTGCCCTGGCCTCCCAGCAAGAGCAGGATGTTCTTGGTCCCACTGGACGCCCCCAGCTCGCCCCAAACTTCATGTTTGGTGCTCGCCGACGCACGAGTTCTAACCTGCCCATGGGTCCGTTGAACGAAGAAGACGTTGGATTCCAGTTCCCACAGCAGCAGGATCCGGGTGCAGCCGTTGCCAATCCTCCCCATAGGGGGGCGGACCACGACATCAGCGGCATTATGGCCGAGCAGGTATGCATAGCATGTTTCGCCGTCTTACCTTGACTTATCCGTTGTAGATTGCTATTCAAAACCAGATCGAGGCCCTTCAACAACAGCAACAAGCGCTTTACCAGCAACAACTCGTTTCAAACCAGGTTCTCTCTCTCCAAACTCCCGGCCTTGCACCCAATAGGCATAGACGTGTGCAGAGTACCCTCCCCGTGGGCATTACAGGGAACAACAACGTCGCTGGTTTCACCCCTCCAATGGGCCAGTTTAACTCAATGGCCAACCTCGGCATCAATCCCGACTCACAGCCAGGTGGCTTACCCCGCGGCCACGGAAGGAGACACAGTGTCAATGTCGTCAACAAATCTAGCACCTCCCAGAACAGCGTTGGCTCTGTCAGTTTCCCTTACACTGGCCAGGATGGTTTCGACGATGGGTTCACTTCGCCCTTTGGAGGCCATTCGCGCACAACATCCCGAGTCGATTCTAGTTGGAGAATCAGTGCGTACTCATTTCTGCCAAGTTATGCATCCCTGACTTATCTGACGCAGATGGTGGCGTTATCCAAGGCAATAACGCATTTGCTGCTGATCTCGCACAAGCGCAAGCTCAGTTACAAAGTTTGCAACAATTCCGTGCTGCCGCTGGTGGTCATCACCACAAGATGCCATCGTTTTCTTTCCCGAACATGTTACCGAACATGATGGCTGCTAATATGATGGGCTTGGGCATGGGAGGCGTGAGCCTGTTGCAACAACAGCAGCAGCAACAACAGCAGTTTCAGTCTCAGCTGCAGCAACAGTCCAATCAGCCACAACGCAAGTCTTTATTCGCTCCTTACCTTCCTCAAGCCTCTCTACCGCCTCTCTTGGCTGCAGGAAAGCTAGTCGTGGGTATTCTTCGCGTCAACAAGCGTAACAGGTCGGACGCGTATGTTGCCACTGAGGTCCTGGATGCCGATATCTACATCTGCGGTTCTAAAGATCGCAACCGTGCCTTGGAGGGCGATATTGTCGCTGTCGAGCTCCTTGATGTTGATGAAGTGTGGGAGACCAAGAAGGAGAAGGAAGAGAAGAAGCGCAAGAAGGAGGAGAACTCGGCTTATGACTTGAGGACTAGCGCGGGTCGCAAGGATGACAAGAAGAAGGACGACGTTGAGGTTGAAGGCCAGGGATTGATGTTGTTCGAAGATGAAGAGTAAGAATGAGTTTAAAATGTATTCTAACATCCCGCTCACATTTGTTCTCAGGGTCACAGATGAAGTCAAGCCTCAGTATGCTGGGCATGTGGTGGCAGTTGTCGAGCGCATGCCTGGTCAGCTCTTTTCTGGGACACTAGGTCTTCTCCGTCCATCTTCTGCGGCTACCAAAGAGAAGCAGGAGGCTGAGCGCCGAGAACGGGAGGGTGACCGTGGCGACGAACCACGCCGTGGACCGATTGAACGTCCCAAGATTGTCTGGTTCAAGCCGACTGACAAACGTGTACCTCTGATTGCCATCCCCACTGAACAAGCACCCGCGGACTTCATTCAGAATCCTGAGGTCTATGCCAATAGATTGTTCGTTGCATGCATCAAGCGTCACGTGCGTCCTCGAGATTTCAGCCCATTCTTTGACTGACCTTTAGGAGTAGCCCATCTCCTCTCTCCATCCCTTTGGTACTCTTGCTGAAGAGCTCGGCCCTATTGGGGATATCGAAGTTGAGACTAGTGCTTTGTTGAAAGACTGCAACTTCCCGACTGAAGAATTTTCCGAGAGTGTGCTCAAATGCCTCCCTCCCACTCCTTGGACGTACGTTGTTCGTTTCCTACCCTGGGTTTTCTGTTCACCTCGTATATTAGTATCCCTGAGAGAGAATATGAAATTCGCAAGGACCTGCGCCAGGAACGGATTTTCACCATCGACCCGAAGGCGGCCAAAGACTTGGATGATGCCTTGTCCGTCAAGATGAATGACGATGGTACTTACGACGTGGGCGTTCACGTTTCGGACGTGTCTTACTTCGTGAAACCCAATACTGCGCTTGACCGCGATGCTCGCAAGCGAGCTACGAGCGTGTACCTCGTTCAAAGGGCAGTCCCGATGTTGCCCCCTACACTGAGCGAGGAGGTCTGCAGCCTCGTTCCCGGCGTTGAACGTCTCGCTTTCTCTGCCGTCTTCACGATGACAACAGAAGGGAAGGTGCTCAATAAGTGGTTTGGGAAGACGATTATCAAGTGAGTGGTACCAAGTTTATTTATGATAATATGATGTTAAGACCGTTCCAAAGATCCGCAGCAAAGCTGTCCTACGCCGACGCACAGAAAGTGATCGATGGACAGCCATTAAGTGAGCTCTCTGTATCATCAGAACATAGCTTATCTGCGATCGAGGATGATGTGAGAGCACTGTATGGCATCGCCCAACAACTTCGTGCCGAACGTCATCAAGACGGTGCCTTGACTTTGTCTTCTTCCCGCCTATCATTTACGTTGGACGAGAATCATCTTCCCACTGATTGTATACGAAACGAACGCAACGATGCCAACGACCTGGTTGAAGAGGTATGCATTATCTGAACTTTAGTATCACTGAAGCTTAAGCGATGGCCTAGTTCATGCTCTTGACCAATATTGCCATTGCTCAACGCATCGCCGTTCACCTCCCTGAGCAAGCTCTGCTCCGTAGGCACGACGCGCCTATTGAGAGGCGTCTGGTACTTCCCTTTCGTTTGCTGAGCTCTTCTTGGTGTTGACATTACTTCATAGAACGTCTTCTCCGAGCGTGCCAAGCGTCTGGCCATGGAAGTGGACACCTCAAGCTCAGGGGCTATAATGAAATTCTTTGAGGCAATCACAAGTCCCGCCGCTCGGATGGTGCTCGAGCTACTGTCCTTCAAGGCCACCCAACGCGCCAAGTACTTCTGTGCCGGAATGTTGGATATCGCCAAATACGGTCATTACGCCCTCAACGTCCCTCTCTATACACACTTCACCTCTCCTATTCGCCGTTATGCTGACATCTTGGTGCACCGTCAACTCGAGTCTGTTCTCCAAGGTGGAAGTACGTAGAGTGGACCCGTTGTTCTGGTTGAAACTTATTCTGTATCCGCAGGCGACCCGAAGTTTACCATGGATAGAGACGCTGTCGCAAAGATCGCCCAGCAATGCAACATGTATGTACCTGCACCACCCACACTTAACTACTACTGAATGTCTTTTTAGTAAACGAGATTCTGCGAAACTCGCGCAAGAGCAGTCCATCCACCTCTTCCTCTGCGTCTTCATCTCGGACTTGACCCATCGTTATGGACCAGTTGTCCGGCAGGCCAGGGTTGTCAATGTACTTGATGCTGCCTTTGACGTTCTGGTTCCTGAATTTGGTATTGAGAAGAGAGTCCACGTGGATCAGATGCCAATCGATGTGAGTGTGGTGGTTCAGCGATCTTACTGACGACTCATCGTCCATTTAGAACCATGTGTATGATGAGCACACCCATACCCTCCAGATCTATTGGTCCAGCAAGGACGTTATTACTTGGCTCGCAGAAAACAGCGATGACGAACACTTGAAGAAGGTCAAGCAGAATGCTGAGGCGCACGCTACCAAGATGGAAGTAGCATCACGCTCCTTGCACGACGAGAAGGCTCTTTTCGATGAGGATGATGCTGAGGAAGACGAGATTGTGCTTGGTAGAGACAGCGAGATTGTTAAAGAGACGGAGACATCCAAGCAACGCCTGCTCTCTGCTGCCAAGGTCGAACCCGTGTTCGAAGGTCGGAGGACGACCCCCTCTGGTCACAAGATCCAGGATATCAAGGAGCTGATGACAGTCCCGGTATGTCAGCCCATCTTTCTTGAGATCGCCATTCACGTTGTCTGCTAGGTGATCGTGACGGCCGACTTGACCAAGAGTCCCCCTGTCATCAAAGTGTACAGTGTCAATCCCTACGCTGGACCCAAGAGCGAGCAAAAGAAATGAGTTACGCAACGATCCGCCCTCTGATCCTTTTCGCCTTTCGAAGCGCATCTGTTGTACGATAGAGTTGAAGTTCCACATGCTTTCCTTTTCTTTCCCTCTCCTTGATACTGACTCATGACCTGTTCATGCGCCGGTTCTGTACGGGTATGTCTATGAGATGTTTACATGTTGTTCGATTTCCTCGGGCTATATTCGTTCCATCAGTTTGCAACACATGCATCTTTCCTGTCTATGTTTTTCATGTAGTGGTATTATTTTCAATCGAGGATTCTCGTACCGTTTGTGTCAAAACTGTAAATTACCGGAAATTTCGAGGCTACAAAGAGAGTGCGAAATACTACAAGACCGACGATGTATATGGTATACATGCTGGGTACCGAAAGACGTGCCATTGCTACAACCTAGATCCAGCCTGGAGGTGGTGACCCCACTGGCACCTCGTACTTGGTGTTCTTTGCTTGCCTACCTCGTTCCCGGAGACTCGCATGATTTACATCCTTGTTCTTATTTTCAAACGGCGAACCCGAGCTGGATTCGCGCGTTGTCAGCATGGAGTTGATGATGCCACGACTGTTTCCCTTCGGCGCCCCGCTCTCAGACGGCCGAGCCTCTTGGCGAGACTGGCATCGTTCGACGACCGTGTGGACCGAGTGTATTGATCCTGTCTGGGCGCGGGAGGTCGGGACGGGAGCGCGCTGGAACCGCTGTATCTCATGACAGCACAACTTGTCGAGTTCGACGAGACCGAGATAGCTGGCTTCGTCACGCAGTTCGAGGAGCGGCTCGAGACGCGAGGGTGATGTGATGGATCCGAGTTGCACAGCGCGTGGCAGTGTCTCTGGATGCTCTGGCATGCTTGGAGCGGAGCGAAGATAGGCCAGAACGTGATCGTAACTATCCAAGGAAAGAAAAGGTGAGATGTCGTGGAAAGCAGGCTGCCACGTGGGTGACGTACGGAGCACTCGGTCTATCAAGGAAAATGCGGATACTAGTGGACGGAGGGAGGCAGCCAGAAGAATCACGGAAGGACGAGTCAAAGCCGTTGTTGTGTTGAGCTGACGATGCGTCGCTGGCATTGGAATACATCGAGGCTGTTTCGGAGGTGGGCGACAACAACGATGTGATATAGCGGGAGAGATGAGAAGGCCGAGACGCTAGGGACCGTAACGAAGTTCGATAAGTAGTGGTGCATGTCTCCAGAGCGACGATAAGCCTGGATGGATCAATCGGGCCGTCTGGAATGGATGAAAGAAGGATAGCCTCGAAGGGAGGTTGTGGTGGAGTCAAACTAGTGTCAACGGGAAGGGTATGCGTTGAAAGAGAGGCGGCGCGGGAGTGCGCCAGCAAAGTAGGCCGTGGAGAAGAGAAGCGACCGGGAGGAGATGGGGAACCACACGAGCGGGGAGGCGGAGCCTGGTCTAATAAACAGACACTTGGCGGACTACCCGGCAACTTGCCACCTTCTGTATCGGGAATGCTGGGTAGTGGTGGAAGAGGAGGACTGGACGGCACTGGTGGAAGAATCCTGTTATCATTTTTTTCTGTGTCATGCGACACGATATCTTGCTTCATGCCGTCCTCTTCACTTGTCGGAACGACTGTGGCGGTTGAACCAAACAACGCCTCTTGCGGCGTGCGGACAATTGTGGCACCAGAGCCAAGCGGTCCACTTCGATGGAAATTGAGCTGTTCCAGAGAGCTACGGATTTTTGGTTCGGATATTCGAACTGGTTTTGGGGCGGCATGAGGGGCATTGGTGGATTGACTGGAGTTGGAAGAAGAGGTGCGGTTCATCCACGTCATTGGCTTTGAAAACGAGTGTTTGTGACTGCGCGGTGGCGTGATGGGTGGAGAAACGAGGAGTTCCGGAGACGAATGACAGGGAGCCAGCTCTGAGTTGAGGGGATAAGAGATATGGGAGTGAGATGGTGAAGGCTGAGCGCGCTTTGAAAGCATCATGGTGGAAAGAAGGACAAAGAATGGGCGGTCAGGGAGAAGCGAGGAGGGTAGATAACTGCCGAGACAAAGAAGGAGCGCATGGTGACTCGGACAAAAGGTGTCGCGCGGACAATAAAGCGGCTCTCTTCACGAACCACAACACTTGCCTAATTTGGATCACACAATGTCAATGCCACAGTTTGATTGACTCAACCTCATACATTATGAACGAGCATGAATGGCCCGCAGCGACCGTTCAATACCGACTGAACCTACCGCACGCGTTGCACTCAATCTCCCCTGCTATATCCGCTCTTCATATCTCGCGCGTCATGGCGCTTCATCCAGAAATATCCGCCGTCCTACACCCATCTCACTGTCCGAAATGCGGCACATATCACTTTTCTGGTGATCACCCATCCTCGCTCGTCGGTCCATCCAAGAAGAAGAAGCGAAGGCGCGCCACGTCCTCGCGTTCAAAATCCCTCCAGAGAAGATGTCGTCTCTGCGGCTTCTCGATCGACGCACGCGCTAGCCCGTCCCACGACCATGCCTCCATGCCAAACATTCCGCGCGCCAAGGAGATCGGTCAGGACACACCGCCCGGTCACGTTTCCCGTCCCACCGCCGGGACCGTCCAAACGACCGAACGCGCGCCCGTTCCACCCTCACATCCCAAGCCTAGTCATACGAAGACGTCGACTTTGAAGGACATGCTCTCCCGTGATCGTCAGAGAGAGGAGGTCGTGAAGTCTCAAAAGAAGAAAAAGGAGGGTCGTGAAGGGTTAGCGGCTTTCTTGAAGGAGCTCTGATCACATCGGCTATCTCTGGCATTAGTGTGCACCATTATTTGCTCTGCTTCATCTTATTTCGAGCTCATGACGCTTCCAAAGGCGTTAGGGTGACGTTCTTCCACAAACTTATCGGCCGAGTGCTGCGGGACGGGAATGGGATGCAAGGGTCCAGATGCTAGCGATCTTTCGCAGAAGCGTTGTCCCTGATCCTGGAGTTCTTGCGAGTGTGTAAAACATCGGGTTCAGCGCTTCCCAGATTCTAGAATATCCCAGTCTACTACTCCGACGAGTCGCAGTCATAGAAACGGAATTGGTAGCAGAGATGGACATGTTTAATCCACTTTATTTGGGTCTTGCTTTGTCTAATAATATCGGAAACAATGTAATTCGCCGATAGTCCATGACGAAGACAGGATCCGGGCCAACTCGTAAGAGTCACTATCTACAACGTACGTGCCCGAGTCCCGCGCAGTCGAGATCGGCGCGATACCCCGTCGACGTGGGTTCGTAGCAGTCAAGAAAACGATCTCTGGTACCTCCTTTCTCATAGCGTTGCTCTCCCTCGGCCACTTCATCCGGAGATGGTGACGTTTGATACGCCGTCCGCAAGGTCCTCGGCATGCTCATTGATCAGCTTTGTAACCTGTGAAACAAAACGTCAATCGATAGCTTATCCTACCACCACCATTCTATTCACCTTTCCTATCGCGACTGTTCGCCCTAGAATAAAAAGTCAACTCATGGGTGAACTATGACGCATGCTAAATCATACCTTCGTCCCGTAATGTGAAGCGTCCGAGCTGAGGATAGTCGACAAACCTCTCGATGCAAACTGGGAGGGATGCCTCAACGAGAGCCACGACCTTTTGACCTAGACACTGTATTCATCTTGACCGCCAGGGTCGCAAGACGACACTGCTCACCCCTTTTCGCAAACTGAGGCGGCTTCTTCGACTTGCGCCCGGTTGCTTTGTCAAAGTAATGTAGCAGTGCCTATACGTACGATATCATGTAACGGACTGGATGCAGGAGGAGATGGGCGTACTGGTAATGTGACTTCTTCCGATAAAGTATGAACGTGCATGACCGCCGAATATCCGGCGCAAATGATGTTTTTGTGTTCCAGAATGGCTAATTGAGCTTCAAATTGTCGTACTGCATGCACGGGGTTCTTTGGGCTTGTCAGAACAAAACCAGGGCTGATATCCTCGTCCTCCACTCCTCTCAATCTAACTCGAACGTTATCTCCGCACATGGCCGATGATATCTCGTCTTCCGTTTCATTGTATATTGCTGCGATTTCGACGTTGGCTTTGTTGGGCATAAGAATGAGGTTGTCTCCTTTGCGCATATGACCTGATTCAATCTTGCCGACTGCGATTGCACCCATGTCTTTGTACTTTTCCGAGACGGGCATCATGAGCGGGGCGTTGATCTTTCGTTCGACCATGGGCATATGGTCGATGTGGTCGAGGAAAGTTTGGCCACTTGAAGAAGATCAGTACTTGACCGTGAGCCCGAGAATAAGAAAGGCGACACACTTCCACCAGGAGCATAGTGATGCGGAGAGGGGTTCCTTGAGGTTTGCACCAGTATAACCTGAGATAGGTATAAATGAGACGTCCTTTGGATTGAAACCGGCTGATTTGATGAAAGGCACGAGTTTGTCTTTGATCTCGTTGAAACGTGCTTGTTCCCAGTTGACGGTTGGGTCGTCCATCTTGTTGATGACGACGACGACTTTTGAGACGCCGACAGTCTTCACGAGCATGACGTGCTCTCTTGTCTGACCACCCCTCTCGAAACCGGTTTCAAACTCGCCCTTGCGGGCGGATATGACGAGGACGGCGACATCTGCTTGGGCGGCACCGGATATCATGGAAGGTACGTAAGTTTTGTGACCAGGAGCGTCGAGGATGGTGTAGCGACGGCTGGGGGTCTCAAAGTAAGCACGACCGACTTCGACGGTCTTGCCTTTGCTACGTTCTTGCGGGGTGGAGTCGAGGGCCCAACTGAGATACCAAGTCTCTCTTCCGGCTTCCTTGGCGTCGTGTTCGTATTTCTCCATGGTTCTTTTATCGACTCCGCCGGTGATATAGAGCAAGTTACCGCCGAGGGTACTCTTTCCGGCGTCTACGTGACCGATGAATACGACATTCAGATGTTCTTTTACTAGTGTGATATTGAAGATCAGATGTGATGGTAGGAATGAGATGTGTACTGACCATCACCGAAGAGATCTTTGAGGACAGCTTCATCGGCAACAGACTGGACTTCTCGTGCGATAGCGCTGGTATCTGTTTTTGATTTCTCTGTGGAGAATACTTTTTTCGAGGTTGGGGGAGCTGGGGAAGACGAGTGTGAGGCTGGACGGGATGAGGCTGCGGTCGGATCGAGTGGTGGTGCGGGTGCGGGTGCAGGAGGGGAAGTTGGCTTGGACGATCCGATGTTGAGTGATATCGTCTGTGGTTGAGCGTTTTGTTGTTGGGGAGTGAATTTCCTTGGTACGAATTCGAACGCACCCGCGTTGAGCTTGGTCATGGTGGTCGAGTGACACTCTCAAATCGATCTCCCTTCAAGTTTTTATCGCACCGATCTCGTGATCATGTCCCACTCCCTCCACTCCCTCCTCCTCGCCGCCAACCACATCCTCGACACCAACGTCGACATCCACGCAAGGCTCGTCCGATACCACCAAGAAATTGGCGAAAACCCACCCGACACCGCAGATCTCTCACCCACCGCACTCCAGCAAGACACCGCACGCTGCGCACTCCAACTAATACATCGCGTGCAGCTCCTCCTCGACACACAAGACCCCCCGGTCATCGGTACCCGCGATCTCTCCACCCTAAAGGCCCTCCTCACACTCCTCTTTCAATGGGGCATAAACCCTTTGCTCGCACGTCTCGCCCCCCTATGGCGCACCAACCGGACCCTCATCGACCTCTCCACGTCCCTCGCAGACCTCACAGCACTCTCGACGTTGCTGTCTGATCTCATGTCCACCCTCTTCCCCCACGGCGTGCGCGCACAACCCCCTCAGACCCTCATCACAACAACCGTCCTCAATAAACACGTTCCCGATCTGCTCAAGGCCTCCGTGGCCATCGCGTGGCTGCCCAAATCACTATCCCCCCAGAAAGACCTCTCTTTTCATGCTTTACGGCCCTCTGTCCTGCGTCTCCTGGAATTGTGCGTCTATATGCGCTACATATATCCACGGATGATTCTCAACCTTGTGGTCAAGTCTCCCCCTGTCCCAGATCATGACAGATCTCGGCGCAGTATTGTCGAGCACACCCCCGCCCCCGCCCCATGTCCGCAAATTATGTTCGTCCTTGCTCACAAAAAGTCTACTTCGTCCTGCAGGTATCCGAGCACTCTTTGCCGCAGTCTTTGGTGAGCAAGACGGTTCCGATGACCCACCTCTGGAAAAGTACGAACGCACCGCCGGCATTCTCATGGCCGTACCCGCCGGGTTCAAAACAGAGGTTCGCAGCCGCCCTCCAATTCCCACATATTCCATATTAAACACTCATTCCAGGAATATTTCGCGACAATCATCCCTCGTTTGATGGAATTGTTGTCTAATGGTGTTCCTGCGACGTACAGGCGCGCTGCTTCCTTTTCTATCTCTCGGATGCTGGACCCCGAGTTTTCGCATCGTCCATTGGTCTCTTCCCTTGTCTCGCCTATCATCCACCATCCAATTATTCACGGTGCAAAAGTGGATTTATCTCAAGCAGATCAGAGCGAACAACCCTCGGCAGTAGCAGCACCCACACCTACGACGGCCCTGTCTATGCTCACCATTCTCCTCCTCAATACAGATCCATCTCCAGCCTTTATCACCGATGTCCTATCTCCCGTTATTCCGGCCCTCTACGCACTCATATCCCACCTGGACACAATGAAGGCATCTGACCCTGTCCTTAAGGAGTCTGTAAAAGGTCTGCTTAAGACATGGGGTCGCGTAGTCGAGATGCAAGACGGGGTCAACACGCTCTGGTCAGTCATTCAAAGCGAGCGGATTTACTGGGAGGTGGATGTCACAGGAAATATTAAACATGTCGCACCACAGTACGTCGTGACTTTGCGGTCTAGCTTAGGTTCTCACTTTATGCAATGGGTAGCAGTCCGCCCAAGAAGCTCGCGCTTTTAACACCAGAGGATCTCAGCAAGGGGGAGGAGATTATGGGAGAGAACTTCTTGGACCTTTACCCAGATCCTGCACATTTCATGCACTATGTCAAGTCGCTCGACCGCCTGGACATAGCCTCCGAGCTGTTCGTCAGGTTACTTGAGGTGTATCATTCAGTGGACACCGAACAAGACTCTGATCCGACGAGGTGTGCACATATCGCTCGCCTCAATATATGGACTAACACCTCGTCAGAGGTTTGGTGTATCTTCAAATGATCGTTCAGATGCAGACTCAGCTCTCTGATGATTCATCTCCCACCAATATCCTTCGCAAACCTGAGCATATTCTGTCCTTTGTAAAGCACGCCCTCGAGTCCCAGGCTGCAAGTAGTACTTCATCGACCTTAAAAAAGGCTCAACCCTCACGTGGTCTTGCATTGGATGATTTGAAGATTGTAGACAGTGCAGAGGATTTCGGAGATAGCGACAGTGACGACGAGCCAGAAGAATTGGGTAATGATCAAGCTGAAAATAGCATGACAGGGACGGCGATCAACTTGCTCCTTGCTATATTGGAAGGTATGAGGAAGCATTCGGTATGCCGAACACTGAAAATAACTACATACACAGCTAATCCCGAATTATCTGCACGGAATGCGCCCATACTCAACGAGATTTTCTCTCTCCTCGAACCAATTTCCAATGATCCATCAGAATCGATCCGGGGCTTGGCTCGAGAGGCTAGGATGGTGATGACTGCTCGGCTTGCGTCTAGTTCAACGTCCTGGGCGGCACCACGGAAAAGAGAAGAAGAAGAAGACCCTCGAGAGATTTATCAAAAAGCGTTGAAGCTTCTTCAAGACCCAATTCTGCCCGTGCGAGCTCATGGCCTGTTACTACTGAGGCAGCTCGTGTCGTCTCGTCCTCGCGCGCCCACGTCTACGACGGACGCAGCGTTGGTACCTGCTATCATGTCCATCTTCATGCAATCTGTGCAAGACGATGATTCTTATATCTTCCTCAATGCCGTACAGGGTCTGTCTGCGATGGTGGATGCGTTCGGCAAAGACGTGTTGGGGAATCTCCTCGAAACGTATACACGCAATCTCTCCGCTTCTTCCGTGGGGACATTGTCAAAGCAAGAAGTGGACGCAAAAGTCCGTGTCGGGGAGGCTCTGGGACAAGTCATCCGGCGATGTGGGGATGCACTCGGCATCTATGGTACGTCTGAGTGGGCCGACCGCAGCGTTACTGATGATCGATCCCATCGACAGCGGACATTATCGTCCCACGGCTTATATCGGTTTTCCGCTCAAGCTACGCTCCAACGGTTCTCCGGACTTCTGCCATATCACTCCTCACTCAGTGCGTGAAAACCAGCGCGGTTTCCGTGCTTCGTTACATCAATGACCTGGCCACGGGCATGATCGATTTATTCCAAGTGGAAATGGTTTCTACTGTACAATCGTCTCCAAAAAAGGACGGCGATGGCGGCACAGGCAAAGCCGAGCAACGCGAGAGTGCGGAAGTACTCGACTCCAAACCCACTGCGATCGACCCTAAACTGCCACCTCTACGACGTGCTGCGCTGCATTTTTGGACGACACTCCTCAATCAGCTCACTCTCGCAATGTACGATGGCACCGTTGTGGAGAGATTACCGGCTGCGCTCCTTCGGCGAGCCAAGGTCACACTGGGATACATTGCCTCGACGGACGAAGACAGCATAGTGAGAGTGATGGCGAGAGAAGCGAATGAAGCTATAGACCAACTCAATAAAGCCATGCTGGGTATATAGTATTTTGTGCTGCCAATCGGTTTCACAAAATGTACTCCCCGTATCTGTCTCAAACCCGGAGAGCTTGAAGAGTCTGAGTCATTGAAGGGACATGATCCATTTCGGTTCCTAGCAGTCCAGAGCGACGTCGTGGATTGTGGAGTTGGCTCGAGGAGCCGCCAGCCCACGACGTGCTCGCGAACCAACCCGCGTTCGAACGCTGTCAACTAGGGAGAGAGAGAGAAAAGGATGGATTGTTCACGACGACGTGTGATTGCCCACGGCTCTGCTGATCTCGTCCACCCTCGCCCGAAACGTCTTCCACCGTGCGCTCCCAGCGACGAGATACGGCAGCTGGTCGCTGGCGCTTTCACTCGCCCCGACGTCGAGCTTCAAAAACGGGTTCGAGACGGCTTGGTAGAGGGCCATGTGCAAGGCCTTGAAGACCTACGGGGTACCAGGCGCGCGTCAGTCAGCCTCTGCGCCGTGCGCCGTGCGAGAGAGGGAACGGGACCTGACCATGATGACCTCGGCGTCGCGTACGACGGCGTCCGTCAGCGCGAGGGCCAAGACGATCTTCACTTTGGGCGGGGTGACGTAGCCGTATGCGGCGACGTCGTCCATCGCGTAGAGCAGCCCGAGGTAGCCATCCGTGGGCTTGCCAGTCGTGCCGGCAGCTGAAAGAGTGTGGGTGATCTGGGTGTAGGTTTGGAGAATGAACGGGGCTGACTGCGCTCCTCGATGACGTCCAAGCTCGTGTGGGCGACGTAGTGGTACTTGAGTTCTTGTCCCTTTTGAAAGGCGCGTACCAGGATTGGGTGGTTCTGAGGGGAGATGAAGGCGACTGCGTTGAGACGGAGTGGTGGAGGCATTTCAAGCGAGATTGTTTTATAAACCTTGAAACCCGAGAACAAACAATCACACTACGATAAAACGTCCAAAAGCTATACAGGTATATAATATAGGTAGTACTGCTTTCCCTATCCGATCCTAGACTTTTTCAACGAGGAAACAGTCTAAGCATGGTCCGATGTCAGTTATCAAGTATGTGCCAGCGCCATTTCCTCACCTTGCTCGTAAGATCGTATATTCTCCTCTGAGCCACGAAGAGAATAGCGGCCGTGAGCACACTCTGTACGAGTTTACTCCCTGCGCCGCCGTATAGTCCCTGCAGCCCTTCCTCCTTGAAGATAGCCAAAAGCCCTTGGAGGATAGACTTGTAACGCTCAGCACCCGCATGGCCCGCTTGCAGCCGGCTCTTGACGACGCTTCAGAAAGACGAATTTACACGTCAGCTCAACTCGGAAAGAACGCGCATCTCACATGTACGGATACGTCGTCCCAGTAGCAACTGGTCCCGTCAGCGACAACGGTCAAGGCGATAGCTTGCACTGACACGTACCGAGCTTCGAAAACGCTCCCAAAATGAAGAAATCCCAATCGGTCAACATCGACAAGGCAGTGCCCCGTTGGCCCTTTGGCAGTCTCGCCATGCGGCTCGCGATCAGCGCATTCTTGAGCTGCTCGAACACGGTATACTGGATGACCGGATTGATGACCAACGCGAGCGCGGGACGGATACCCCTCCAAAAACCGGCCGGACCGTCCTTGGACAAGATTTTTTCGATCGCCTCAAACACGCCGAGCTTCTTGGGTCTCGATGCAAACGCGTCAGGGAGGTTGGCATTAGCGCTGTGAACAACCTGTGAAGTTTGTACGACCCAGATGGGGTTGCTTATGATCGTCGTCGTAGAGCCTGTGCCAACGGTCGATGACGGGTTGGATTTACAGTAGCAAGAGGAATGGTTACCTGCAATGAGACCGGCAATGATAGACTCGGTAGTGCTGAGAGCCTTTCTCCCCGTCCTCGAATTCAATAGAATGGCTCGCGAACGCTCGTAAAAGTAGTAGTACACCCTGGCGATCGAAAACTGAACAAGGAATTGAAGGCGAGCACAGGAGATTAACTTACCCATTTGTGATTGCGATGCCGACTAAGCTGGAGCTAAGACCGCTGTACAGACCGCGAACGCCCTCTCGCTTAATGATGTCCAGTATCACCTGTGCAAACGTCTAATGCCAGTCGTGTCAGTAGACGGACGCGAATCGAACCTGACGAGCACCTTGTCATCGGGCTTTGTATCGACTGCTGCACGAGTTGAGAGGACGACCAATGGACTGTCACGGACGAGTTAGCGAGCATGGTACGATGGAAATGAGTCGTGAGACTTGCTAGGTTGCCGACATTGCAACCATCCCTCCAATGGCCCCAGCCAGGGCGTGGAGTGTAGAGTCGCTCATGTCTGGAAGACGAACGCGGGATCCGGCGAGTCTGAGACTGGTACCTTGTCCTCTGACCTTTTATTTAATCCGACACCGAAGTTGAATACGACCGAATTCACACCACCTCAGAATTCACGTGGTACGTACAAAGTAAACGATGTTAATTAAAGTCGAAGACTGGTATACAAGCATTTGACATCCTACTCAAAGGTACTATCCTGGAGCTGCTTTAGAAGGCTTTGCATCTCTTCCGCATCTTTCTTGAACGCGCTGGAGCTCGAACCGGTATCACTTCTTCCAGCCGAGATATTGAATGCATCCCCCGAAGTCGGTTTCCCATCATCTAGTGCGAGCCACTTGTCCAGCAGAGCAGAGATGGCCTGTGCCTTTAATCGGTAGTGAGTGCGAATGACATCACTAAACGGCTCAGGAGGAGTCTTCAAGTTCCCTAGCATCTGCGACAGATGAATGAGGTCCACCAAGAATAACAGGACGCTTACCGCAGTTCTTACAACCATCCGTCGCACATTTGCGGAGTCTACGGCGAGTAAGCAGAAATTCAGTCCATTGTCGACTGACTTACATGCTTTAGATTGCGGTGTTCCACCACCATTGGCCCATCCTGGCTCGTTCAGATAGGGCTCATCGCATAAGATCATAGATTGTATGGAAATCAGAACCTGGAAGCGTAAGCTGTCTACAAGTTCCGTGATTCCCTGTCAAAAAACGCACCTGCAGTAAAGTTGACCGGCCGGATACCCAGCCAGGGCCAGACCAAGTGCCGAGGAGAGATAGGCACACTTTGCCATCCTAGCAATAACAAGTCTGTGTGAGGTATGTTCTGATACGTCGTTATCAAAGTGTGCTTACCGCATACAGATTGGGGTTGAAGCGATATTTTCCGCCATTTGTCTGAGCGGAAACAGAAATCAGACAACATCAAGGTACTCGGCACTGGGCATTACCGTCATGTACTTGACACTAGGTGGGGATTGATTATAACTTGATCCGAGGAATATGTCGAACAAGAAACTGCCAAGTTTCAGTCGGGATAACGGAAAAGTCGACTAAATCAATACAGACCACCCATCTTGGTACCTACAAGTCAAATCAGTGACGAAGTCTTGACAGGTCATGTGCAGGAACTCACGGTGTTCCTTCTGGGCCGATGATCAGTGCCTTGATGATATCTACGCGATTCTCATCTACTCTCAAAAATATCGACGAATCCCAAGCAACAGGAAGATTTGTAGTCAACACAGCAAGCTAGGAACGAGAGATTGTTAATCAACCAAAGTTATAGATTCGAATCTCCCTACCTCTTTCGCAATGGCAAGTGAGCGCTTTGGAATCTCCGAATTTGCGAGCATTCGTGCTTCACTGTTAAAGAAGAATTTGTAATGCGGAACCGTGTCTTCACTTGGTATCGGCTCTGTAGGGGGTACAGTGAGGTCGCAGTACTCAAACCGCACTTGTGTCACCCAGTCAACATACGCCTTCCGCCGCTCTTCTTCCGTTTCCCCAACATGTATTGATGTGAGATCAAATGCCGAAGAGTTCGTGATCTTGGGTAGGGATACGCGCAGCCTATCAACGAAGGCATCACCCTTTGTTTCTCGCAAAGAACGATCGATAGCGTTCGCGGTCATCAGAATTCGTTGACAGAATGCGAGTAACTTTTGGTTCTCATCCGATAACGCTGGAGACGATTCCTTCTCCTTGCCCTTGGCCTTGTTCGTCGTCATCCGTTTCTGCTCCTCTGTCATCTCCTCTTCTTCGATTTCTGGGAGCTTGACTCCATCCAGCCCCTTGATAGCCGCCTGTGCTTGGATAACGATAGCTTCGAGCAACTCACGAGGCCCGGCACTGCCTTCATAGACGATTGTGCGTTCTCGAATTACCGACTTGCCTTTACCAGCTTTCTTGGGGGCAGAGGTTTTAATCGACCCGGCAACCATGATAGGCATGGCCATCATGCTCGCCAACGCTTCATGATTGGAAATAGTCTGGAGAGTGAATAATGTTTAAACATACACTCCTCCAAGGAAAGCTACTCACTTCAAGCCACTCAAACAATTCAAAGTACAGGACTGACCGATCAGACATATCGGACAGAGAATCATTTCGAAGAAGAGTCGAGCAGAGGAAATTGAAGCGCCTTCGAAGATGTGCGAGAGCGGTGGGATGGACCATATAATCACTTGTGAGAGCCCCATCGGCTCTGTGGAGTGAGGGCAGATATACACGTATTTGGGAAAGGAGTAAACCGATCTTCTCGTCTTTGACGCGCTGTTGGGCTTGCGCCTCGAGTTGCCCAGATGTCTGGGGATCTTGAGTTTCACAACCAGTGTTACGGAACAGTGCAACTTACGTCCTCGCGGCCATCACCCGCATATCCAGTGCCACCTCGTGCTTTCTTCCCGACCGGCAAAGACATATAGTACGCGTCATCCTCTTCGTCGTCCCCATTTATGGGCGATGAATGGGAATGAAGATCCATTTTGCGTTTCTTGGTTGTTTTTGCCTTGGAAGCTCCCTGACTTTGCTCGTCTCCCAATTGGCGCCTTTGCTCTATGAACATTGTTTCCAACATTGCAAGACCAACGCCTAGTATAACGCCTTGCAGGTTCGAGCAGTGAAACAAGCTGACGTCGATGGATGCATTCAAACGGCTAGTCCCGGGGTTAATTGTTTCACCACATGCAAAACAAAATTCGATGTTGCAATTCGGGCATGACTGCTTCACGGTACGGCGCAGATGGTCGATATAGGTCGAGAACTCGGACTGTGGGGCAAGTGAGCAACCCGACAAAAGTATATCATACTATAACTCACAAAAATCGGAAAGAAGTCGCTTCTCGTTCGATCAATATTGTATCCACAAGACTGAGGACAGGGGCATTTGTTGTTGCTCAGGAAGTCGTACAGAGCAAAGAGAAACGACTGCTCATTGCCCTCAGGACAACCTCTCATCCAGTCCCCCTGCATCATAAGCTTGACCGATTCCTTGGATCCCGGAGGAGTAGCGTATTCGGGTTCTTCTTCCACTTCAATGACCTCTTCGCGACGATCCTTGGAGAAAAAGACGCCTGTAGTGCGTTAGCTACCAGATCACAGTCAAGGGTTCATACTTGCCTGCGTATGGGTCAACCTCCCCTGTATTTCGCTTTCCCTCATAATCGGAATCATAGTCAATGTAATCGACTAAGAGGTGGCTGATGAGCGCGTATACCGACAGCATCACGAAGAACCCACCGTCGTCGTCGTTATCTTGCATGTCTAGATCCTCGTCCACATCCACATGTTCTGGGATCTGAAACCCATCAACGGAGAATAGGGAGCCATCAAGAAAGGGTGCGTACAGAGGCAGAGGGGGATTGTGAAGGGCTCATTGGACCTGTTGGGCTAACTGGCGCCATGCGTACGTCGTCGTCTCCGTCTGTCGCGCACGCAAATTCGCCATCGAAAATGCGTTCCGCTGCCTGCATGACATCCTTGTATTTCCGCAAAGCTGCCCGCGCTTGTGGCAATGTTGCACCCTATGGTTGGTAAGGAATCGGGTTCACAAATGTCGCGCAATGCTACTGGCGAGAGCGTACCATCTCTACGAGCTGCTGAATTTCTTTATCCATTGGGAGGTGCTTGCTGTGAGTGACAGACGGCTGAGTTGGACGAGGACAATGTGTGCTATTACGCGAACTTGATAAACTCAGATCCATGTCACACCGTGACGGTCACGTATTTTTAGGAAAAATAATAATTTTGAATGAAACGCAAGACCCGGAAGAGAAGATTAGCACTAGTGATGGGATGTGCCACGGAAAAAACTAGTAAAACTAAGGCCGGTCAAACGAACAATGAAGATTCGAATATGAACGATCAAAACACTGCCAAAGACAGTTCTGGACAGTAGGTATCGTCAAAAAAGGGCCAGTAAGCAACGCATACAAGTAAATGGTACACACAACGCCCGCTTGTCGGGCCAGCCAAACAAACAAAATGGTTTGTCGCTAACAACAGGACAAATTGAATCGAGGAAGGTTAAAAAGATCAGCTCTTCGGAAGGGGAGGGCGACTCTCATGGTCATCGCGATCATACCCAAGAGGGAACGAGGACAGATCACTCATGAGCGCCAGAGTGTCCAAGCTGGCCCGCCGACGCTCCTGGGAGCCAGAAGGGAGGTTGGTGATTTCCGTTCCTCCGTGATCTATTTGGAAAGGGAAATTTCCAAGTCCCGAGGAGGCTGTGGATAATTGAGAACCGGTTGACATGCCCAAAATACGGCGGTTTGGAGGATCCAGCGGAGGTAATGGAGCCTCGACTTCTGTTGTTCTAACCCCAGGCGACCTGGGGAGGGGAGGGACGGATCCTGCTGCAGCTAATGGGACTTGCGACTGTATCGCAGACGCGCACTGTTGAGCAAGCGGGGAACGAGGTGGAGAGCGAACAGGACGCGAAGCTATCGGAGACGGCGGCACGAAAGGGAACGATTCAAGAATGGAGTCTGCTCGGGTAGATGTCGTGGAGACCATGGAGGTTCCCGACACGCGTTTGGATTTAGCGAGACCCTGAGCACGAGCTTGAGCTTGAGCGTAAGCCAAGGCACGTTGCTGCTGCTCCTGGAGAGTGTCAGAAGTGGCGGGAGAAGGCGTGGAAATGTTGTGTGACGACTTTGGATCGGAACGTGCACTTGATAAGCCGGTATTGACTCTCGTGGCATTGACATCATTCGCCACAAATCGCGGCTGTGCGGGCGAAGCAAGTTCACCTGAATCTACCCCAGGTCGCGAATCAAAAGAGGGGACCGAATCCTGCGGCGTTTGATGATCCCCGAATGGATCGCTGCGAGGAGAAAGTTCATGTTCCTCATCAGCCTCGTTGACAATGTCCGTAGGACCAAATGAAGTCGCAGCAAGTGGCGAACGGATGGAAGGACGAGATGCAACAGAAGGGGGCTTCAAACTATCTGAGGAAAGATGCGAGGCCGGTGTTACAGTGCCCGATGTATGGATTACCTCTGCTCTGACTTTGCCAACTACTTGCCGGACGGCACCCTGAGTGTGCGTGACAATCATGGGAGCTTCGTTCAAGAAGTCACTGGAGTAACTAGCGTTCGATCCGTATGAAGCCCCTGATACGCCGGAGCGCTGAGATTGGGTGTAATGTGGGGAGGGTTTGCCCAAAGTGTCGAACGAGCCGTGAGGGCTGTCTAATACGAGGTCCGTAGGACGAGCTGGGCGTACCGGGGAATTGGGAGGGAAGGTGCCGGATTCAGAGTGAGGAGAAGGTGGTTGAACAGAACCAGGTGACACCAGGGCAATTGGGATAACATTAGTTCCATTCGTGGTCGTCGAGGTTGTCTGGATAGAGTGTCCATCGTCAAATGGATTGCCTGTGGATTGCCTACCAGAGGCACGACGTGAGGAGGTATGAGAACTTTGAGAGCGAGGATCAAGATCAATAACGCTATCTCCCGTGGAGGAATACACCCGGACAGTACTCGTCGGAGTGGTCGGCGTCGACGGTGTCGTCAAGGCCGGTTGAGTTTTCTCTATCGGATCGGGGCGATTGAGGACCGCTTCCGCAGGAGCAGGGACGTCTGGTTTGGGTTCGATAGTTGCGTCACGGGCTTGACGTGCACGTTGACGACGGCGGTAGAAGAAAAAGACGAGCAAGGCGCTTATGAGGGTAAGCAAAACTGCAACTATTGTGCCAGCAAGGGCCCCAGAACTGACGCCGCCACCGCTACTGCTGCCGGTGCTCGAGGGATTTGGCTGACAAGTGAATGTCGGACACGCGGTACATGACCTGGACAGACGGTCAAATTAGAGAGATGGGTATGGTGTATATCACTGACTGGGTGATCTGGATGCAGCTCTCGTCCGCAGAACAATTACAAACAGGCGGGTTGGGTGGGCAGGAAACACACTGCCTTTGTAAGAGATCCAAATGCATGAAAAGATAGAGAAAGAGAGAAAGGAGCGTGTGTTTTCAGAGGGAGGTGGCTAATGATGTGGTAAAAGCACAACCAAGGGACGTGAGCGGCGTCGTTATGGGAGGATGAGAACTGATGAGTCGCTTTTCCCACAGTGATCCCTCCCAACCCTCGTCATATTTAACTCATCCAAATCTCCGTTTTGACACGATCACGGTCTCCATCAAGCCAGACGTGTAAGTCCGACGTACGGCGACCTCGCCATGCGACGACACCGTCAAACCCCTTCTCAAGAACTGTGCCACGTCGCTCCATAGCTCTCATATTCGAGACCGTCGCGAAGAGAATGCGTGCAGACGTGTACGTGACCCCGTTCACATGTTCCTGAGCAACGGTATCTCTCGGCCTCGAACAATCGAACCTCGACTGGTGATGGTCACTTGTACCCTCGTTTCAAGTACATTCAGTTTCACCTTCCTCCTTGGGTAGTGTGTAATACAATTACAGTAGTCGATCAACTCAGGGATATCATGCAGATCACGGCTGTGTGAACGTTCTCCGGCCGCAGCTTCGTTCTTTGAATTGAACTGTGTTCGATACCATGGCTATCGCAGTACAGAACCTTACCTTCTATCATGACGGTAATTCAGATAACCCACCCTCGCTTTCCAATATCTCCCTCCAACTCCCATCGGGATCCAGAACGATCCTAGTCGGCGCAAACGGAGGTACCTGTTTCACCGCACGAGATCGAAAACTCCAAGGACTCATGTCCCTATAGCGGGAAAATCCACCTTGCTACAGATCCTCGCAGGGAAACGACTCATTAAAAACGCACACGTCCGCATAAACGACAAGGATGTATTCTGGGACTCACCCCCTGGCATCGCCTTCCTTGGCACAGAATGGTCGGTCGCTGCTCAGTCGAGGTGTTACTCACTGACCCCCACTTAACCGGTCAGGGCGATGAATCCTGTGGTTCGCGGCGATATCGTAGTATCCAATTTCTTAGACTCCGTTGGAGGTTATAGACACAAAGACCGCAGGGACAAGCTGCTTGATATCCTGGACGTAGACCTGGACTGGCACATGCATACAATATCCGACGGAGAACGGCGACGTGTTCAATTGTGCATGGGACTCATGGCCCCCTATGAAGTTTTGTTATTAGACGAGGTCAGCTCATTTCCGTTTCGCATTCCCAGAACTCATTCTGTGCACATCACTAGGTTACAGTCGACCTAGATGTCTTGGTTCGCAACGAGTTGCTCGCGTTCCTTCGAGACGATAGTATCGCCCGTGGAGCGACCATCCTTTGTGCGTGTTGATTGTCTCCTTCTGGTTACCATCTCACATTTGTCAAGATGCCACTCACATATACGACGGACTGACTAGTAGCTTGTCTCCAACACATCTTGCACATATGCGTCTTGGTTCTTTCTCGACGGAACCTACTCCTTGGTCATTCAATAACACAACCCTGTATGAAACTGCTTTGCAGTGGCTCAAAGAGGATCGTGACCACCGTCGTGAGCTCGAGAAACAGGGCCGCAAGCCCCGTGGAGCTCGACAAAATGTCGGTGGTGGTTTCTCTATCACATCACGTCTAGTAATCGATAGTTTTTCAGGATGTTCCGACAGATTCTGAGACTTTCTACAAGAAGTGGGTATCCAATGTGCCGCTCTAACATTTTTTGATACTGATGACTGCGTTTCAGATACGACTACACGCACTAGATCAGCAGACTTACCATAGCCTTGCCACCTCCCGAGTATGGAACTAGAAACGCACTCAACTGCTTAGACTCGGTGTATTAATTATTGCAACGTATAGTATATCATGTATCGGTGCGAAATCAATTCGTCCAACCAGATTCGTCCGACATTTCTTCGAGCGCTCTCTTCGTTGCCCGCTAACCGACTTCTTCTCGCCGTCGAGGTTCATAACTGGGTGCGTGATTTCAAAAGCGGCGCTACGCCAAGCTTTCATTCCACTTCTCGAGACTTAGAACAGGTGTCGTAACCTAACTTCGAGGACTGGTCCAGCCAGTCACGTTAGAGCGTTCCTGCCAGTGCAAGGGTAGAAGAGTGTGGACTATCATTGCGAGCTACCACAACGAACATTCGTAGACAGTGAAACATCATTCTGGTACATGAACAATTCAGTCAGAAAAAGCTTCCTTGTCGTCGTCCCAACCGAATATCTCTGGAGCGATCCCGAGCTGACGGAGCATAGTACCCTGGGTGTTGCAACCGACGTCGTCGTCCTCTTCAGGCGCCAGTCGTCCGGTAGTGCAAGATACCTCCGATGGATCGAGGTCACCAGGTTCACTAGCGTCTCCGGGTTTGGGGTCCCATCCCCAAGGCGTGTTTGCGTTGCTGGTGTTCTCCCAGCCATTTGACCTGCGGATGAATGTCGCCTTCCCCGCAAAGTCCCCAGTGTCCTTGATAGCGTCCCAGACGTCATAAGCGACTTCTCTGCCTGCTTCTATCCATTTTCCCGCAAGCCTGATAAGGGCTTCTTCTTCGTTGTTCTCCTTCACTTTGACGGCACGTTTGAGAAGCTGCAGCTTGCGTTCGAGTGCCTGGAGCGCTGGAGTGAGGCGTATCGTGCGTGAATCTGTTGGAACAACCCCGTTGACAAGCGGCGATTTGAACTGGGTAACGGGTCTCAATGCATTCGAGGCCTTTTGCTGTAAAAAGACGGTGGATCCTTTCTGATTAATCTTATCGTGGCCCATTTCAAGCGTGGTGCGCATGGTTGCTTCAACATTCCTTCTGTTCATGGTCTGGGCTGGTCCGTCCGTGGTGATGGGAAACTTCAACGGTGGACGAAACGGAGCAGCTAACTTTTTGAATTGGTGGCGTTGTGAAGCTACGGTTGCGCGCTTCGGAGCAGGGGGGAGATGAAGGTTGGAGCCAAGATTCTACACGATCATGGAATACTTGTTTCCGCAGAGAGAACCTTCCTTACCGGACGTTTGGTTGGTTGTGAGTCATACAAGTCTTCAGGCTATGCGTACAGCGTCAGTGGGTAACAAGATAAAAGATTCTTGCTTGACCATACATCGGCGATCCGCTTTCTAGAAAGTTCGAGATCATCCACATTATCCGGGGTAGGACTCATCTGCGAACGACATTTATCAGTCCCCGGTGTTGTTGCAACTTCGGTAGTATCGCGGCTGTGGAGCTCCTCGTGTTCTGAACGAGATTCATTCTGAGTGACCAGTACCAGGTCATGATCATGAATATCTTCGAGAGAACTCGCGCAACCGTCTACTTCGACAGCCTGAACCTGCGAGAGATATGCAATTCAGCAGTGTACCTAGAAGATGGAATCACTCAAACCGTTTTTGAGGGCTCAACGTCACCGACTGAGGATTGAGAGGATGCGTAAGGTGAAGAGGAGAACAATTGCGGTGGACTGGAGCTAGGAAGCATGGAAGGGAGGATGTCTTCGTAGGAACAATCGATGTCCTCTTGAGCTTTTTTCTCATCCGTCAGACGAGCGAGACCAGCAGTCGGTATATCATCCAGTGATCGATCATCTAGGTTAGCATCTCCTTCGTCACGCGGGGGCGTCGCTGGGGAATCCGTCCTTGGACACAATACTGGTGACTCCTGAGGATAAGTAATTATCCGAGCTTCATCGTTAAGATTTATTGATGGCGTGGGTCCGCCTACGAGGTCGAGCGCACACTCTGATGGCCCAGACTACCCAGAAGATGAGTGTTCAAGGACGCGTGACTCAAGCATTTGCCTTACGACTTCCTCGGCAATCGATAAAAGAGTGACCTGATCAAAATCACTTTCGCGGCGGGTGCAGCTGAGTTCGTGATCTATCCTGTTTGTTTCCGTCTGGATGTCGGAAGGATCCAGATCGGACTGCATGTATGCGCATAAGCAATGAGCAATGACGATAGCGGATGTATGAAAGTCCGAGAATGTGACTGCACCTTTGTGGGACGGACTAGGCCTGGTCCCTCCTCGGCTGCGATGGCATTGTCTTCCGTTACGTGTATCTGCATATATGCACGTCAGCAATCAAGTCAAAGGATACTCTCAACGGTGCTTACATTGGGAGAGAGTAAATTGAGGTTATCTGGGAGTGAATCTTCATTCGATGCAGTGTTACGAAGCTGATGTTCTGAGTCGTGGTCCACAGTAATACTTTCAACCGGTGAGTTTTGACTGGTGTCGCCTCCCATCAAATGAATATCAGTATGAGCGTCCATGGCGTAAAAGAGCTTTGGGACTTGGGACTCGACAGCTAGTGTTGTTCTTGGGGATGTTGGTATTGTGCACTGGCAGGTCAAGCATCGGAAGACCTGAAGGAGTCACGTGGCCGGGAGATAGATGGAAGGCGGAAGCGGTGTTCGCCAACCCACCAGTTGTGCGATTCTGCACCACTCAGCTCGTGATGCGCTAGCTAGTCATTGTCGAAGAGATATGTAGTTGGAACGCGCAACGTGACATAGTATGAGTTGAACACAGAGACGGTAC
>JBBPOE010000080.1:0-62400 GCA_038091295.1 Tylopilus felleus | reverse complement strand
TACTTCTCGACCGAGATCGCCGCCTCTCTCTCGCTCTTGAGAGTGTCGTCAGTGACGTTATTCAGGCCGACTCCGGCGATGAAGGCGTTGACCTTGCTGTCGGCTGGGTTTGGCCTGACTACCGTCCAGGTTCGAAGTGGACCCCATTACAGAGTCCGAACTCACGGTGGTTTTCGTGCATCACGATGCCGACAACTAGCCAGAATTCGCAAGGGGTGCTTTTTAATCTGCTTGACGGGTCGCTCTTGGTCGACGGGAAACCACTCGGGCGGTTGTCGAATGAAATTTTGCAGCATCCACTATATAACCTAATTTTTGGCAAAGTATGCTTCTCCATGTCCCATATAAAGCAGGTGACTGATTGTTTCTCCAGAAAGTACTTGATGTGATACCAAGTGATCTCTCAGAGATGGATTACTCGACAAGGGGCACGATTTCGGATCACCAGGTAAGCACACTTTCAGAGGTGTACCGCAGTTCATGAGCACTCATGCGACTTGGGCAGGTGTACTTTTCTCTTAAGAACGACTCGAATCTCGTGATAAAAGCGAAACGAAAATCTGGCCCTGGTGATTCGCATATCCTCGAGCTCATCCCGCAAGACAAATTAAAGGGAGACCTACCGGCACTATTGATTGAAGGACATGCTCATTGGTTGAACCTTTCCACTTCCATCATTGAAATACGCCCTCTCGACAGCCTTTGGGAGGCATCGTCGGAGAATTGGACGATAGACTGTACCTTGGGGCAGTATCGCATGCAGAAAGGCAGCGAGTTCCTCGTAGACATCCGAAGCCAATCCTGGGCCATGGTTTCCCGCCTCTTGCAGCCCCTCGATACCCCCCAGAATCTTCTCGTCAGCGCGTCCCAGATCGACTCCAGCGAACCTATGACCTCGTTACAATTGTCCGTTTCCTTACCCCGCTATGGCCTGTCCTTTTATGTCGACAAGGACGGGGACCTCCAATCTCACAACATGCGAGGCATGGTTTATGACGAAGACCAATCCATCGGAACCCTGTTCGGTTTAGTCAATCGCCTCGTACTCAGACCGAAGATCAGGGATCCTGATGCTGTCGAACTCATCCCTCGATGTGTCCTGATCCCTGATGGCGAGATTTCTTTCCAGAAGGATGGCCATCATGTTCGTATCGAAGTCAATACACCACGTCCCGCCCTTGAACGAGTCACGTATCAGACGTACAAAGTTGATATCGATCTGAGCTGCTTGACGGGGAACGTCAGCCTGACAAACAAGTTGTACTGCGTGTACTTGCATGCTCTCACTAGCGGGTGCAGCACCGATCCGCTAACAGGCAGGACTGGCACAGAGGAAGCCTTGTCCCTCCTCCGGTCAGCTAGTTGCTCGTCGATCATGCGGTTCGGTGCTCGCGAAGCAGAGCTCCTCGGCTTAATTGCATCCATATGTCCTGTGCGCACCTGGTACCCGGAACACCTGAAGTGTATGCAAAAGGTGGAATGGCACGATCTCCCTGCGATCACCCAGCATCACGAGTTGTACATCGCTTCCAAAGCGATCAAGAGCCACTACGAGAGAGTTCAGATGTTTCTCGAGAACCAATCCGGCCATTTGTTCCCAAGATTCCCGAAGCACGACGACGACCTGCTTCAGCGCAGTGCACTACGAGCCGCATATCTATTTCCATCCGAATTTTCCGGCTGCCAGTGGCCATCCGGGGTAAATCACGACGTCCAATATTCCGCCAGACACCTATTACGCTCGGGCGAGCGACGCGCTTGTATCGCAGCGACTTCCGTGATTCATGGGACTACCCATGCAATGACCAAAAGGAGCTTGGATATCCTGAGCATGGTGGAGTCATGGGAGGACAGCGTGTCTGGTACTGCTGCCTTGTCTTTGCAATATGACAACTCGTGGTTGACTCCGAATCTTCCGTTGATATGGCTCGAGGCGTACAAACTGTTGCGAAGGGTCAAAAACGGAGGCTGGTTTCAAATCCTTTTCTCCCTGCCCGCTATGGCCTACGCCTCCCCGAATCTCAGCGACTTGGTCCCCATGTTTGTAGCCTTTGCGCGATCCCCACGCTTCCGGTGGGAGGATCCACCCCCTCATGATTCTTACGATCTCGCAGAAGGATATTGTCCTTCTGCAGCCGCCCTGCGGAGTTACGTTTCCGACACCTTCGAACATGGTCATCAAAAGTTTACACCTCGAAGGGACGAGAGAGGTCGCGGTCTGGAAAACAAACTCAAATTGTTTAACGAGAGACGTAAGTCGGACATTAACGCAGCAGTGCAAAAGTTGATCGACACTTGGCCATGCGAAACTCGTTTGTGGGGCTCAGTCAACTCCGACGTTCAGAGGCACTTCTCAAGCTACTGTCACAATTTCCAACTCAAGGAGCATCTCACTCGTGTTCAAGATATCTTGAACGACATATTTGCCAAGTCTTCTCCAATCCCAGCTCCTCGATACTCGTTTCAACCGTCGCAGAGTATCCCATTTCGCACCTCCTGGTCGATCACGTTGGACCTGTTATTCACCAGACCCGCCCCCCGATTACCGGAACATGTTGGTTTGCTTCTATGTACCGTCGCTGACGCGAACACTCCACTCTCCGATCCTGCCCCGTTAGACCAACTACTTGCTACGGCTGAAGCAAACGCAAAGGATACATTCCAGGGTCAATACGTTTCGGCCCTCCGCGCTAGTGCAGAATGCTTTCGAAGAGACAGTGTCTCTGTAGCTCACGGGGAGACAAACCTTCCTACTGCCAAGATGCTCTTCGAACACCACACTTCGTGCGAAGACAGCTACATCGAGGCCTTACACTGTGTCAAGCAGCATCTCTGGCCGAGAACCAAGAGCGAACTGGCCCTTGCGCAATCTGGTCAATGGCCCCGCATCACTGCTCATGCACTTTTTGGGTCCCTTGCATCCAACTCATTGATTGTACTCCCCGACGACTGGAAGAAATGTCTCATACGGTTCACTCTACTCGCGCTCAGGCTACAACGTGCTCGAAGATTGCTCCGACTACACCTCGACAATCTTCGGGAAGAGCTACGTTGGGAACTACAGAACAGAGGATGGGACGGGTGGGACGCCGATGCGTATCCAGACTGGCTGCTTATCCAGGTATGTCTCGTCCGATATTTGTATATATACCACCTGACGCGACGTCTCTCGCCCACAGCTACAAGGCAACTTTTTGGTCCGGCGCGTTCAGGCCGAGGTTGCCACCGAAATGATATCACCAAGTTTGGGCAGAAATACTGTCATGCAACTCAACATGGGTGAAGGAAAGTCATCCGTGATTGTCCCTATCGTCGTCGCCGTTCTTGCCGATGGTTCTCAACTCGCTCGCGTCATCGTCCCAAAAGCGTTGACCGCGCAGATGTTTAACCTCCTCGTTGATCGCCTCGGTGGTCTCGTCAATAGGCGCATATATTTCCTCCCGTTCTCTCGATACCTCGAGCTCGACCATCATAAAGTGACTGCTCTTGGTGACATCATGTCGGAATGCATAGAGAAGGGTGGGATTCTCGTCGTCCAGCCGGAGCATGTCCTGTCGCTCAAACTAGTGAGTGTGGAGAAGCAGCTGCTACAAGGAGAGGAAAGGGAAGTGGAAGAGTTATTACTCCTCCTTCAAAGGTGGCTCCATTCTCGTTCGCGAGATATCTTGGACGAAAGCGACGAAATCCTCCACGTCCGGTATCAATTGGTGTACACGGTCGGCCTTCAGCAACACATGGAAGGTTTCCCCGAACGATGGACCACCACGGAACAAGTTCTCAGCCTTGTGAGCAAGCATGCGTCCTTGCTTCAGAAACGTTTTCCGCTTGGAGTGGAGTACGAGAGTGGGCCATCGGGGTCCTTCCCTCACCTTCGTATCTTGCACGCAGACGCAGGCGAACAGCTAATCTCATGGATAGTTCAAGATGTTCTTGACGGTCGGCTGCCGAATTTCAGCTTTGGACAGCTCCGCTCGGTGTACAAAGACGCGATACGAAGCTTCGTATCGTGCAAAAATGCCCCTCTTGCGAAAGTCCAGTTGGTGAAGGAGTATGCTCAGGAAACTCCCGTCTGGGGAGGGTTGCTGTTGCTGCGTGGACTCTTGGCAACTGGCATTCTTTTGTATGCTTTCAGAGAGCGACGATGGCGGGTCGACTATGGCCTCGCGCCAACACGAACCATGCTTGCAGTCCCATATCGAGCCAAGGACGTCCCAGCACAAAGAGCCGAGTTTGGACACCCAGACGTCGCCATCATCCTCACCTACCTTTCCTACTATTACGTCGGTCTCAGCGAAGAACAGCTCAGGCTTTCGTTTGAAATTTTGCTCAAACAGGATGACCCATTCTTGGATTACGAACTTTGGGTTGATAACTGCCCTGCCGTACCAGAATACCTGCGTAGCCTTAGTGGCATCAATACCAAGTCATCGGAACAGTGGCACAATTTTCTATTCCCCCTGTTCTCCAGGAATCGAACCACGGTTGACTTCTATCTCTCGAATGTCGTGTTCCCGAAAGAAGCGAAGGAGTTTCCTTCGAAACTGTCGTGCTCAGGTTGGGATCTGGCCGAGAGGAAAGAACGTCTACTGACCGGTAAGTCGGGAACTTGAACAACGCTTTATGATCTCTCAGTTGCTCAGGCTGACTCACCCATTCGTTAGGATTTTCTGGGACGAATGATGGTCAATATCTTCTACCCCTCCATATCACGCAACGCGACCCCGATCACCAGCGAGGGACCAATGCAAAGGTTTTATCGTACCTTCTACAGCCGGAGAACAAGCACTATACGTGCATAACCCATGAGAACGGCGAGCGGCGAACCACGAGCGAATTCCTCACGATCTTGGCAGCACAGCAACCTGAGATCCGCGTCCTGTTGGATGTCGGCGCGCAGATGCTGGATCTCCAAAACCATGAGCTGGCGGAAACGTGGCTGGCCATCAGTACGAATGCGTCTGCGGCCATTTACTTCAACGAGGACGACGAGTTGACGGTACTCGCGCGAGACGGCAGCACGCATCTCTTCATTTCGTCGCCATTTGCACAACAGCTGGACCAGTGCATCGTGTATCTCGACGACGCTCACACACGGGGCACGGACATCAAGTTCCCAAGCGGATTTCGTGCTGCGGTCACGCTAGGCCCGAAGGTCACCAAGGATCGTCTAGCTCAAGGTACGCGAATTTCACGGCCTAGTAATCCATGAATCTGACTATTCTTCGATCGTAGGCTGTATGAGGATGAGGAAGCTCGGTCATGGTCACTCCCTCATGTTCTTCGCCCCTCTTGAGATTGATCGGCGTATCCGTTGCGTCGCTCACAAAGGCTCTCAGGATCCCATCGAGACTATGGACATATTGCAATGGGCTATACGTGAGACATGCGATGACATTCAACGCCGGGCTCCTCATTGGGCAGAACAAGGGATGGATCATGCATCCCGATATCGCGCTTGGACCGATTTTTGTAGCGACGAGCTCTCCCCGAAGAAGTTATCGGACGCATGGCTCCAGCCAGAAGCGAAAAGGCTGGAGGAACTGTATGGGCCACGCACGACATCGAACTCTACCCTGGTGGCCCACCCACACATCCACCAACGTTGCATCGACCTTGGGGTTTTGTCGCTCCGCGATGTGCGCATGGATGAAGAACAAGAGCGGGAAGTCATTCATGAGGCCGAACGCGAACTCGGACAAGTGGAACGTCCCCTAAGGGTGACACCAGTGACTCATGCGATCCATCAAGATGTCTCTGCATTTGTAAAGACTGGCGTTGTTCGTAAAGCCTCCAAAGGTTTCCGTCAAGTTATCGAGACACTTGACGTTACGTCCGCAGCTACGAATGAACCGCATATTTGGAGTCCATTTGTACTAGCAACGGCAGACTTTGAGAAGACCGTCGTCTCATCGAGCAAGCCAGACGATTATTTCCGTCCTGTGATGTGGGTTGCCTCTGGGAAAATAGGGGATGATGATGTGCTTGTCATTCTGAGCCCCTACGAAGTCAACAAGTTGCTACCGGATATCAGGGCGAGCAACAAGATTCACCTCCATCTGTACACTCCCCGCATCACCAAGTCCATGAAACCATGTGACAACCTCGCATTGTACAACATCCCCACCGTCCCTGCTGGCTGGGCACCCCCCTCGTGTCTCGTGGATCAGCTGGACGTCTTTGCTGGGCAACTATACCTGAAGGACTACAAGGCGTACATTCGATTGTGTCGTTTCCTCTGCGTGTACGCAAGAGACCTGGAAGACGAAGAGGGCATCGAGGTTGGATGTGGTGGATTCATTTCGCCAAACAATCGACCAAGGCACTTGGAGAGTGTGGACACGTTCCAAACTTCGCCACTGGAGTCGGTGAGGACGTTGATAGGGCTTCGAAGGAAAGGCATGCGCTTTGCACTGACGCACATGGGCAAACTTATCAATGGACGGGTGCTTTCTGAAGACGAGTTCTAGGGTGCGTTTAGTGATGATTAAGAGGTAGGTGTTGCCTTGCCTGTTCTCATGGTTGAATCCCTGACAGATAGAATACGTTGCTAGATTCTCCAGGACCACCATGTAGTTGAGCTCAAGATCTGAGATGATGCTCGTTGTGTTGTATGAAGCTAAACTTGAAATCCTAACGTGAATGTATAGTAGTAGTTGAAAGAGGGTTGGCCTACTATTTTTTATGCTTGTCGACCCCTCATTTCCTGTCACCGCTTCAACCACTCAACTTGGCCGTCACACAAACTGTCCTCGATCATATTGCGCTTGACCAATGTCCGACATGGACAAACAGCAAAGTACTAGTAAGTGCACTCAAGCTTGCCAGATAGCAGACATTTACTCCACCATAGTGCCGGATTTACAGGAGACGAAAGCTCACAGATAAACCCGTACCGAATGCCCTTGCCCAATTACCCGAATTCCCGCAAGGGTCACAAATATATCGAAGCTTGCTGGAGAAGCTGGATTGGACCATGACGAGGAAGAGAGTCGAGGTTCTGCACACGTTGGCGCGTAACCCGACCGTATGTCCTGCTTCCCGTGTGGTTCTTCCACCGTTTGTTCATAGAGTCTTGCGCAGACGACTCGAACGCTCAGAGTTTTTGTCAGTCACACGGCCTCTGGTCAGTCGTGGCAACTCGGTGAAGGTGATGGGGAAGGAGACGCGGTGACGTTGAGACGGGTCAGGATGTTCCAGCGTGGTCACTCAAAGTCGAGGGGCGCCTTCTGGAGGTGTGTCTTGGTTCATGTCGCTACTCTTTCCCGCGTGCTGACAATGGCAGCTACCCAATCAACGCTGCCGAGACAAAGTAGCGCCTTGAAAGTTTTCAACTTTCTTTAAGAAACTCGATCGTGATCCTTATCTATACCCTGATGGAAACATTGTTGAGGTATGTCGCGAGTGTTTTATCCATGTATAAGTGATCGAAAATGTTCGTAGTGACCTCGGCCGCAGGTTGCACAACCCCCGCTCGATGGCTTTACGATCAGACGGACGGGGGACCAACTGACACGGGTTCGAATCTTGATGCACCTCGAACAGACTCCAGAACAATACAAAGTTAGCTTTGATCTAGGTAACGCTTTCATATATTTCTTCGCAGCATCTCACATTAGCCTGGCAGCGTGCGTGTTGAAGGAAAAGCGCCAGATAGTCATGCAAACGCTGTGAACTATATGGTGCAAAACAAGGTCGACCGCCGAAGAATTCGGGCAGACAATTATTTGCGTCCAGTTCGTGATTGCTGTTTGACATGGATTACGTTGACTAAGGCTATTTGTTTTCCAGATCTTCGGGATATTTCAGCAACTGCCACCTCGTGCCTCCGGAACGACCATCTACCTGGGATACAGAGGTTGAACTGGAGGACACTGCGGCATGTTGCGCACACACGTGCCGCCGACATCAAGTTCTCAAACGGATTTCGCACCGCGGGCACGCTAGGTCTGAAAGTCACTAAGGATTGTCTAGTTCAAGGTATGTACATACAGTCCAGCCCTTCTAATCCACAACACTGACTACGTGGTACTTTTAGGTTACACGTGGATGAGAAGCTCGGTCACGGTCACTCCATGCGATGATATTCAACGCCGGGCTTCTTATTGGGTACAACAAGGGACGGACCGCACGTCACGATATGCCAGTTGGATCGATTTCTGCAGAACCGAGCTCTCCTTTGGGGAGCTATCGGTCGCGTGGCTCCAGCTGGAAGCGAAGAAGTTGGAGGACCTTTATGAGCCACCTGACACAGCATCGACCTCGACCTTGGTGGCCCACTCAGCTATTCGCCAACGTTGCTCAAACTTGAGGTTTTGTCGCTCCGTGATGTGAGCACGAATGGAGAGCAAGGGCGAGAGGTTGTTCATGAAGCTGAACGCGAACGACAGGTGGAACGTCCCCCGAGGGTTTCACCAGCCATCCATTCAACAGTGCACCCAGATGTCGTTGTGTTTGTAGGGACCAGCGTCGTTCCTACAACCTTCAAAGGTTTTCTCCTGGATTTCGAGATGCTCACCAAGACCTCAGCGGTTCAGAAAGACGGAGTCGATGTTTACTAGCGATGACAGACTTTGAGAAGACTATCGGATATCGAGCAAGGCGGACGAATACTTGCGCTCCGTGACGTGGGTTGTCCCAGGGAAAGGAGCTCAGGATGTCGTCCTTGTTCTTCCGAACCCAGTTGCTACCGGACGTCAGGCCAAGCGACAAGGTCCATCTTCATCTGTACACACCCCACATCACCAAGTCCATGGAACCAGGCGACGACCTCGCGTTGTACAGTATTACCGCCCTCCCCGCTCGCTGGACACCCAGTGCTCCCCTTGTGGATCAGCTGGACGTCTTTGCTGGGCAACTATACCTGAAGGACTACATTCGATTGGGTCGCTTCCTTTGTGTGCACGCAAGAGATCTGGAGGACGAAGAGGGCATCAAAGTTGGATGCGATGGATTCATTGCGCCGAACAATGGACCAGAACACTTGCAAAGCGTGCACACTTTTCAAACCTCGCCCTAGATTCAGTGAGGACGCTGACAGAGTTTTGAAGGAAAGGCATGCGTTTTGCACCAACGCACAAGGGAAAAGTTCTCGACGGACGGCTACTTTCCTGACGACGATTTCGTCGATGGGTGTGATTGTGACGCAGGTTGCATTTGGTTCTTCTCATGATCGGCTACCTGATTGATGATTTGGGCCCATTTTCACATCGTCCAGGTACCTAACGCCACTGGCGTACAACAATACTAACGGGCTGGAGAACAATATGCAGTGAAAGATTTTTGTGGTTGCCTCAATTCAGTGATGGTACCTATCAGTAGCTCATAGTAAAGGCGCACCTGACCCAATTTAGAGTAACCGCTTTGTGCGATTGATACTTTGTTCACTGGGACATAAGGTAAGTAAAGGTGCTGCGGTGCTTGAGGTGGATATCCACCGTGTTCGCCATGACCGACGTAATTTTCCCGACTTGAACGGAGCAAATTAAAGTTCACCGCTAGGCGGAGATCGGTCTGAATCATGGTCCGAATAAGCCGCCGATTGAAATTTTCAGTGAAAACGTTATCCTGCCGTCAAGCCCGGAAAACTCCGCAACAATAGTAGCGATGCCTCCGCGACTCTCCTTGCCTTCAAACCAGTCTCCTGGTGACGACTGTTCGTCCGGAATGTGGTCAGTCGTCAGAGAAACGCCATAAACTTGCTTGACAAGGTTTCTTTTTGCCCCCCATAGTGGGAACAATGCACCTCGGCAAAAACCTCACTGGTAAACCCAAACAAGTACAGGTCTCACTTTCAAAATTGAAGCGCGACAAACCGCTTCTAAAATGAGGAATTCCGAGGATCCGATTTATTTTTGAAATATCAGAAATTTCTGGGGTGGGTCGCATACGACCTGAGCCAGCAACTGTTATCATCATGATTCTCCTGATTGTAACGTAAATCAAGCCTACAGGAAGAGCAACAGTTAATCGGTGAAAGGCGCACGGGGAGGGTTGTAATGGCCTACTATGTCGCCGCAGGGAGATGGAGTGGGATCGTGGGAGTCGTCCTGGCGGAAACCTCGAACGGCAACTTCCTCATCCATGCGTTGCCCACGTTCATCCCCCAAAACGCGAACGAGACTACCTGTACAGTCGCTATCAAAATCGGAGATCAGAATCGTCGATTCTTTTGTGTCTTTGACAAGAAACAACACAACGATGGAACAAACAAATGTCCATATCTCGTCTTCTCTTTTTGCCACTCGGGATATGACAGAGGATGACATTCTGAACGTTGCGGAAGTGATCAACAAGTAAGTGTTCTTTGCGATCACTGTGATATATTCATGCTTATCTTTCGCAGATTGCAGCAACACGTACCGAAAGAGACAGATGCGAATGGCACAGTTTGAAGTAATTGTTCTTCGTAAACTTACCAGTGGCTACTAGTACAATCGAAAGGGCTCAAGTGTGTAAAACTAGACAAACAACAAAATGTACATAATCTTGCCCAAAACAGTGACAGATGCGGGTCCAGGCATGCCCGGAGGGCCATAGAATATGTCAAGCAAAGTTTCTGATGCGGACTGCAAGTCGGCCTATTCATTCCCAATTCATCAGGATATATTCCAGCGTCGATACGTTTCGGCCCTCCGCACTAGTGCAGAATGCTTTCGAAGAGACAACGCCTTGGTAGCTTACGGGGAGACGAAGCTTCCTAGTGCCGAGACGCTCGTGGAATACTATATGTCGTGCAGAGACAGCTACATCGAGGCCCTCGAGTGTGTCGAGCAGCATCTCGGGCCGAGAAACCGGAGTCAACGAGCTCTCGTGCAATCTGGTCAATGGCCACGTATCACCGCTGATGCACTTTTCCGGTCCCTCGCATCCAACTCAGCGATTAAACTTTCCGAAGACTGGAAAGCATGTCTCGTGCAGTTAACTCTACTCGCGCTGGAGCTACAACGTGCTCGGAGATTGCTCCGACTACACCTCGACAATCTTTTTGAAGAGCTTCGTCGGGAACTACAGAACGAAGGATGTGACGGGTGGGACGCCGAAACCCATCCAGACCGGCTACTTATCCAGGCATGTCTCTCGTCTGATATTTGTATATATTCCATCTAACCCGACATCCCTCGCCCACAGCTACAAGGCAATTTTTTGGTCCGTCGTGTGCAGGCCGAGGTTGCCACCGAAATGATATCACCTCGTTCGGGTAGCAATACTGCCATGCAACTCAATATGGGTGAAGGAAAGTCATCCGTGATTGTCCCCATCGTCGTCGCCGTTCTTGCCGATGGTTCTCAACTCACTCGCGTCATCGTCCCAAAAGCGTTGACTGCGCAGATGTTTAACCTCCTCGTCGATCGCCTCGGTGGTCTCGTCAATAGGCGCATATATTTCCTCCCATTCTCTCGATCCCTTGAGGTCGACCATCATAAAGCGGCTGTTCTTCGTAACATCATATCGGAATGCATGACGAAGGGTGGGATTCTCGTCGTCCAGCCGGAGCACGTTTTGTCGCTCAAACTAGTGAGTGTGGAGAAGCAGCTGCTACAAGGAGAAGAAAGGGAAGTGGCAGAGCTATTGCTCGAGCTTCAAATGTGGCTCGATTCTCGTTCGCGAGATATCTTGGACGAAAGCGACGAAATCCTCCACGTTCGGTATCAGTTGGTGTACACGATCGGCCTTCAGCAACACATGGAAGGTTTCCCCGAACGATGGACGACTACGGAACAAGTTCTCGGCCTCGTGAGCAAGCATGCGTCCTTGCTTCAGAAACGTTTTCCGCTTGGAGTGGAGTACGAGAGTGGTCCGTCGGGATCCTTCCCTCACCTTCGTATCTTGCACGCAGATGCTGGTCAACAGCTAATCTCATGGATAGTTCAAGATGTTATCGACGGTCGGCTGCCGAATTTCAACTTTGGACAGCTCCGCTTGGCCTACAGGAATGCAATCCGAAGCTTCATATCGTACGAGAATGTCCCTCCTGCGAAAGTCCAGTTGGTGAAGGAGTATGCTCAGCAAACTCCCGTCTGGGGAGGGTTACTCTTGCTGCGTGGACTCTTGGCGACCGGCATTCTTTTGTATGCTTTCAGAGAGCGACGATGGCGGGTCGACTACGGCCTCGCGCCAACACGAACCATGCTTGCAGTCCCATATCGAGCCAAGGACGTCCCAGCACAAAGAGCCGAGTTTGGACACCCGGACATCGCCATCATCCTCACTTGCCTTTCCTCCTATTACGGTGGTCTCAGCGAAGAACAGCTGAGGCTTTCTTTCGAGATTTTGCTCAAACAGGACGATCCATCCTTGGACTACTGGGTTGAAGACTGCCGTACCGTGCCAGAATGCCTGCGAACTCTAAATGGCATCAATATCAAGTCATTGGAGCAATGGAAGGAGCATCTATTCCCTCTGTTCAGCAGGAATCAGGCAACGGTTGACTTTTATCTCTCGAATGTCGTGTTCCCGAAAGAAGCGAAAGAGTTTCCTTCAAAACTGGTTGGGATCTGGCCGAGGAGAAAGAACGTCTACTGACCGGTAAGTCGATGAGAATGTCTTATAATCGCTGATCTCGCTGACTCGAGTTTGTTTCAGGCTTTTCTGGGACGAATGATGGTCGCTACCTCCTACCCCTGGATATCACACAACACGACCCCGATCACCAGCGAGGAACCAACGCCCGTATCTTTTACAGCCGGAGAACAAGTACTACATGTGCGTTACCCACAAGAACGGCGAGCGGCGGACCACGAGCGAGTTTCTCAGCATCTTGGCAGCACAGAAGCCCGAGATCCGCGTCCTATTGGACGTCGGTGCGCAGATGTTGGACCTGCGAAGCCGCGAGCTGGCGAAAGCATGGCTAGCTATCAGTACAAAGGTGTCTGCGGCCATTTATTTCAACGAGGATGACGACTTGACGGTACTCACGCGAGACGGCAACACGCATCTCTTCATTTCGTCGCCATTCGCACAACAGTTGGACCAGTGTATTGTTTACCTCGACGACGCTCACACGTGGTACGGACATCAAATTTCCAAGCGGATTTCGCGCTGCGGTCACGCTAGGTCCGAAGGTTACCAAGGACCGTTTAGCTCAAGGTACATAAAGTTCACCCTTCTAATCCACGACTCTGACTGTTCGTCACTCGCAGGTTGCATGCGGATGAGGAAGCTCGGTCACGGACACTCCCTCATGTTCTTTGCGCCTCTCGAGATTGATCGACGTATTCGTTCCGTGGCCCGCAAAAGTTCTCAAGATGTCATCGATACTATGGACATATCACAATGGGCTGTACGCGAGACATGTGACGATATCCAACAACAGGTGCCTCACTGGGCACAACAAGGGATGGACCATACGTCCCGATATGCCGCTTGGACCAGTTATTGCGAGGAGGAGCTGCCGGAGGAGGATCTAGCGGATGCGTGGCTCCAGCCAGACGCAAAGAAGTTGGAGGAACTCTATGGGCCACGCGCGACATCCAACTCTACCCTGGTGGACCACCCACACATCCGCCAACGTTGCATCGACCTTGGGGTTTTGTCGCTCTGCGATGTGAGCATGGATGAAGAACAAGAGCGGGAGGTCGTTCACGAGGCCGAACGCGAACGACAAGTGGAACGCCCCCCGAGGATACCGCCAGCAGCTCATTTGCTCCATGCAGATGTCGTCGCCTTTGTAAAGACAGGCATTGTTCCTACAGCCTCCAAAGGTTTCCGTCGCGCTATCGAGACACTTGACGTCACGTCCGCAGCTGCCAACGAGCCGCACGTTTGGAGTCCATATATACTGGCAACGGCAGACTTTGCGAAGACTGTCAAACCGTCGGGCATGGTAGACGAATATTTGCGCCCTGTGATGTGGGTCGCCTCGGGAGGAAGAGCGTACAGCGAGGCCTTCGTCGTTTTGAGCCCCTACGAAGTCAACAAGTTGCTGCCGTATATCAAGTCTCACGACAAGGTCCACCTACACATGTACACGCCCCGCATCACCAAGTCCATGAAATCATGTGATGATCTCGCCTTGTACAACATCCCCACCGTCCCCGCTGGCTGGACACCCCCCTCGCGTCTCATGGACCAGCTCAACGTCTTTGCCGGACAACTATACCTGGAGGACTACGAGACGTACATCCGACTGTGTCGTTTCTTTTGTGTGTACGCCAGAGACTTGGAAGGCAAAGATGTCGAGGTTGGATGCGACGGATTCATTACGCCAAACAATCGACCTAGGCACTTGTGGAGTGCGGACACGTTCCAAACGTCGCCACTGGAGTCGGTGAGGACGCTGATAGGGCTTCGAAGGAAAGGCATGCATTTTGCACAAACAGACATGGGCAAGCTTCTCGATGGGCGGCTGCTTTCTGAGGACGATTTCGAAGATGCGTCTGAAGGTGAACTCGAAGAGGTGTTTGAAGACTCGGATGAACCCGAAGATGCGTCTGAATACGAACTCGAAGAGGTGCCTGAAGACTCAGACGAACCCGAAGATGCGTCTGAAGATGAACTCGAAGAGGTATCTGAAGACTCGGACGAACCCGAAGACGTGTCTGAAGAGAAACCTAAAGATGTGTCTGAAGACGAACCCGAAGACATGTCTGAAGAGAAACCCAAAGGTGTCTCTGGAGGCAAACCCGAAGACGTGTCTGAAGAGAAACCCAAAGATGTGTCTGGGAACAAACCGTCTGAAGACGAACCCGAAGACACGTCTGAAGAGAAACCCAAAGATGTGTCTGGAGACGAGTCCGAAGACGAGTCTGAAGACGAACCCGAAGACACGTCTGAAGAGAAACCCAAAGATGTGTCTGGAGACGAGTCCGAAGACGAGTCTGAAGACGAACCCGAAGACATGTCTGAAGAGAAACCCAAAGATGTGTCTGGAGACAAATCCGAAGACGTGTCTGAAGAGAAACCCAAAGATGTGTCTGGAGACAAACCCGAAGACGTGTCTAAAGACAAACTCAAAGATGTGCCAGTGTCCGGAGACAGACCGTCTGAAGTCAAACCCGAAAATGTGTCTGAAGACGTATTCGATGATCCATCTGAAGGTCATTTCGAGGATGCACTTTGTGGATCGCGCTCGTTATATAGATTCTTGTACTTGTTAAGCGAGGGGTTGACTTACTATTTTTGACCCTTGCCGACCCCTCAATGCTAGGCACCGCTCCCCACTCAACTTGACTGCGACATAAACCGTCCTCGATCATTAACTTAGTATCGCGCTTGACCAATGTCCAACATGGACGGCATCAAAACAGCAAAGTAAGTCCGCTGAAGATGTGACGGATGGCAGGCGTTTACTCCACTGTCCTGGATTCACAGGAGACGCAAGCTCACAGATAAATCCGTACCGAATGCACTCGCACAATTCCCTGAATTCGCGCAAGAGTCTAAAATGTATCAAAGCTTGCTGGAGATGGAAAAGAATCTGGATTGGACTATGACGAGGAAGAGAGTCGAGGTTCAGGACGCGTTGGCGCGTAATCCGACCGTATGTCCTGCTTCCCGTGTGGTTCTTCCACCGTTTGTTCATAGAGTCTTGCGCAGACGACTCGAACGCTCAGAGTTTTTGTCAGTCACACGGCCTCTGGTCAGTCGTGGCAAGTCGGTGAAGGTGATGGGGAAGGAAACGCGGTGAACTTTGAGACTGGGCAAGGCATTCCAGCGTGGTCACTCAAAGTCGAGGGGCGCCTTCTGGAGGTGTGTCTTGGTTCATGTCGCTACTCTTTCCCGCGTGTTGACGATGACAGCTACCCAATCAACGGTCTCGAGACAAAGTGCCCCCTCGTAAATTTTCGACCTTCATCAAGAGGATGATCGTGGAACTCGATCGTGATCCTCATCTATACCCCGACGGAAATATCGTCGAGGTATGTCGTGCGCATTTTTTCCTTGTATGCCTGATTGGAAATGTTCGCAGTGGCCTCGACCGCAGGGTCTGCAACCTCCGCTAGACGGCTTTACAATCAGACGGACGGGGGACCAACCGACACGTGTTCGAATCTTGATGCATCTTGAACAGACCCCCGAACGATACAAAGTTAGCCCTGATTTAGGTAACTCTGTCGTATTTCTCTTCCCAGCATCTCACATTGGGGGTTGCCAGCGTATGTGTTAGGTATCAAGGAAGAGAGTCGAATAGGCGTCATCCAAACGCTGTGGAACTATATCAAGCTTAATGGCCTACAAGACAAGGTTGACCGCCGAAGAATTCGAGCAGACGACTATTTGCGCCCAGTTCGTGTTTGGTGTTTGACATGGGTTATCGTTCCTAAGGCTGTTTGTTTCCCAGATCTTTGGGGGAGATTCGATCGTGTTTCAGCAGCTGCCCGAGTTGGTCAACCGCCACCTTATGCCTCCGGATCCCATAATATTATACTACACATTCAATCCCGGAGTACCGCCCCCGGAACGACCATGCGCTTGGGATATAGAGGTTAAAATGGAAGACACTACGGTCAAAAACCGAATGGCGGCCATCGTCCAGTCGAGCAAAGAGAGCACGCAAGATTTGAATAAATTGGACGACGAGGTGAACCCTTGTGCCATACTCCGCTGATTTGATCTGACGTACAGCCACTATTTCAGATTTCACTCCTTGCGCAGTCGTTGCATAACTCGCACGCAAAGTGTGTATTTCTGCAAAGTTTTGCAGAGGACCCCGCAAAATTCACCCAGACATGGCTGGAATCGCAGTCGCGGGACCTGGAGAGCATCCTTGGCAGTGGGCCAAGCGAAGGTGCCACCATTCGTGCAGAGGAGCTTCGTCGGAGTGATTTCTTCAGGCTGCCCTGGGTCGAAGAGGCTGTTGCCATACAAGAAGGCATGCGTTTGGCCTCAAAGCCATGAACCTAGGACTGTAGTGTTTAAATTTAGTTATTTGACTTGTCGCGATGTGCCCATTGTTCGTTGGTGTCTCTATGTCTTTGTTGTGTGTTGCCTGACAAGAAGTGATGAAATACGGATCGGACAGGCCCGTCGGACGTCCGCCCGAATAAAAAATCAGACCACTGACAGATTGATACGTGGCTGTTTTCCCTCTACACCTCCATGACCAACAAACAGGTGCGTCGACGTGTTCCACTTCCCGACGAATAACCCACGTCTTTTCGAGTTAGCTCGGCAAGTTTAGACAGGTTCGTAGCGCGAGATTGGTCTCTGTGCAGCAAGTCAAGCTGAGGCATACGACCAGTGGGCAGGCGAGAAGATCTCGTCCCGTGAAAAGACCGTCGCCGTAGAAGACGATCTCAAGGTGCTAGAGCAAGACATTGAGCTAAGAAAGCAAGGTATCCTCCGGTGGGTGTCACGTCATCGTATGTGGCATTGTCACTGACGATCACGTCTCTCCTGTTCAGGTTGCAGGCAGCCTCGGAAGAGTACCACCATGTGCTTTCAAAGAAGAAAGAGTCTCCAGCTTCTGGAGAGGCGGAGAAGCTCATGCCACTCGATGCGCTGGGGATCGTCATGGTCACACACGGGGAAGAGTATGGCGACGACTCGGCATTTGGTGCGTTGTCCGTTCGTCTCGACGGTCGTGCGTGGGGCACTCAATGGTACTCCTCCAACTAGGCACGTGTCTCGTCGCATTGGGCAGGGCGCAATGCAAGATCGCGACATTGCAAGAAGCGTACGGGCTCACGTTCCAGGATACGTTTCTCGTGTCGTGCGAGGGGTTCGCGCAGGATATCAAGGACTACGAATACCAGCGTAAGAAACTGGACAGTCGGAGGTGAGTTGGTAGCTATTGGGCGGGTTGGTCGTCATGCTCTTTTCCTATGCATCTAGACTGAGTTATGACGCGGCGATAACCAAACTTGACAAGATCAAGAATTGTAAGAAGGAAAAGGAAAAGGACAGGCGGGAGGCAGAGGACGAACTGCAGCGATGTCGGTTACGTTTGTGAGTCCCGTCGCCTACTCTGCTATTCTTTTATGCTCACGCAGAAGCAGCGAAGAGACCTCTGAGGACGTGCGCTCTCGGATTCAGACCGTCCAGGAGAACGAGGTCTTGCAGCTACGCGAACTGACGAATTTCCTTGACATCCAACTCAATTTTGCGCGGCAATACTTTGAGATATTGAACGACGTGAAAACGAGCTGGTGTGACGAGTGAGTAGTGTTTGGTAGCCTTCCGTGGTGTGACTGACATTCGGGCGTGCAAGGTCGACCTTGACAAAGTTTGAGGAGATGAGAGTTAATTCCCAATCGCACGGTTTTTCTCTTGGGGACGATGACAAGTACACCACTAGCACTGTTCGCTCCAAGCGTTCTACCCTTTCGAACCGCACCTCATCGGTGGAATCGGGGGATGATCCGGGCCTTCACACCCCAACACGACGCAAGTCTGATCCATCACGACCTACCTCACGGCCTTCCTACAAGCGTTCTGATAGCAACCTCACCACCACTGGAAACGAGGGTGCCACAAAAGCCAATAAGAAAATGAGCGTCACCGGCTGGGCCTCAAATGCAGTCAGCTCTATTGCGGGGCTTGGGAAGAAAGATCGAGATACCTTCACGGCATTGATGAACGAAGATGAAGTGAAAGAAGGCGCAGACACCCCTGATGTTTCACGTCCACCCAGCTCGAGGTCATTATCACGAAAGTCGTCCAAGATCAGATCTATAGACTTGCCCGTCGAAACGCCGAGGACCAACGGACGCATCTTGAAACCACCCTCTCAGCAGGAGAAGAAATTGGTCAAGGCGTTGTATGACTTTTCTGGCTCTTCAGACGAACTCTCTTTCAGGGCAGGGGATGAAATTACGGTCATCCACGAGGTGCTTGATGATTGGTGGTTAGGGATGCACAAGGATGGTCGCAAGGGTTTGTTCCCTGCAACGTATACCGAGCCTGTCTCGAAGGATCGTCGATCGTCACCCTTTGGATCAGACCCCAGTCATCTCGATCCTGAAAACCAGATGGATGATAGGGAATCGATCCATGATTACATGAACCCACCGCACTCGGCGAACAGCCTCGGTTTCGACGCTCGGAGCGTTACGAGCTCAGTAGCCGAAGATGAGGAGGGGCAGCACTTGATGCCTATCAAGGCATCCGACGACGAACACGTCTTTCCTGATCCTCCTCGCCAAGACGTTCCCATTCCCCCGCTGATTCTATGGAATAGAACCAACTCGGATATCCCCAAGAGGCGGCCGCCACCGCCGCCTCGTCGATCCACTGCAACTGTTATCGCACCTCCGATACCGGATCGACGTCCGCAGACGGAGAACGCCTCGTCTGCGCGCATATACATGACCGCACCGAACGCCACGTTCGGTCAGGACGTTTCCCCGTTCGACAGCCTGGTGGACACGTCCTCTCATTGTATCTCCTTTGAGCAACACCCTCGTGAACGTGAGGGGTTGTGCAAGAACTGTTTCAGGATGCACTGAACATTTAATTATTATTTTATTCGGATCTTGAGAATGGTATTGTGAATTAGCACTCTTGTATCGATAGGCTGATAAGTTTGGACGAGGACATGGTTGCTTGACTTGTTGATATCTTTGATTTTTGTACCACTAGCCAGTTACTCTGCTGGACATGTTTGTAATTGGAACGACGATGACAATGTCGTACAGTTTCCCCCGATCCTTTCGGAGAAGGTTGCGGAGGCTGAAAACGAGCCAAAGAAAAGGCCGCAATTTGAACTCCGAGAACGTGTCGAACAGTACACCGTTGTCGGAAGGACGCGTGAGGCTCGAGTGCCATCTGACTCAGATCAGTGGGTCATTGCACGAGACACAAGCGCAGAGAATTTGGTGGAGCTGACTATCCCTCAGGACTCAGGATGGTTAGAGTTGGCCGTCGGCATCTCAAGCTGCACAAGGTGACGGCGGTGGGAGCTTCGATCTCTATCCCGGCATGCAGTCACACGACGCCATCCGTGGCAAGCACACACTCGGTTTCGAAAATTAAAAGACGGTCGCGTTTGGACTAGGCTAGGGCGTGGAGGATGGCAGAGTCGACCTGGGGACAACCAGTGGTTTGGCTGCCGTTTTATCTTAGTTGATTTGCTCACAAGTGCCTTATCACAGACGGTTCGTTTTTCGGTTTACTGCGCACCACCGGACGTAAGGCCTTCAGGATCGTACTCCGTGTACATTGTTCCCTGACACGGAGACCAGGAACGGGTACCGAAAAAGAAAAAAGACTCATTGTCACCCTCGCACTGGTCTCCAGGTGTTGACCTATGTGTTGTTGAGTCTGCCCAAGTCTAACACAAGTTCTCGGACGCCCGAGTCGGAAACCCTCGTATGAAAGAGGATCAGAGGATTTACGACGGCCGTCCCTGTGACGTGCCCCACGTGGTTCTTCGTTGCGATGTTTGACACCACCCAAAAAAGTACTTGACGGAGCTTAACGGCGTTTTACCACAGCTGGCCACTGGAACCGGGTGTGAAACAGGAACCGTGACGTTTCATAAATTTGGGGACGCCCAAACGTGCATAGTATTTAGGTCAACGCTACAAATGTTGCCATCCGCACACCACCATCGCCGCGCGAGCGGACTGCGCTTTTTCACCTAGAAAGATGGGCGAGCTGCAGGACCCACCTGCTCAACCCAACCTTGCGACATTGAATGCGAACATCGCCTATCTACTGCTGGGGGTCTATGGGTAGGTTGTCATGTCGATCAGAGAATACAAACGGGCTCACATTGCTGGTCAGATGGGAATATTTGGGGTCCCTTCATGTTGAGTGGGCACTCATTTGTGGGCAATTAGCCTTTCGTGCGACCATGGTGAGCAGCCATGTCTTGTTCGGTCTAGCCTTGAATGATAATGGGCAAAGATCCCTTACATCCTTGGGCGGACGTGCCTCCTTATTTTTCTCATCCTGTTGTAAGCATCTCGCACTTTGGCGAGGGAGGTAACACACTCATTTCCACGCACAGCACGGCCGGGACAAGCCCCTACTCACAGGGTATTAGCTGTATACGTCAGTCTCGTTTACATATTCCACGTCCGCTGTGCGACTGATTCCCCTATTCAGCCGGCACGATGGCACTAGGAGTAAGCGATCCTGGGGTGGCTCTTCTCGCGCATTTGTTTTTCTGAGACATTGTGCACCATAGGCCTTAGGGGACATTGCACTGGGTTGTTCCTCGACAAATTTCTTGATTCGCACGTAAGTTCCAGGCAGTGTCAGCTAACCTGCCTCTTATACTTGGTACAGATGGGTGATCTGGAAGGACTCCCGTTGGGTACATGCCCTCCTATTGTTCCTGGCACTGGGGCAGTTGGCCGTGTTGGTAGAAGGTAAGTGTGCATCTACAGCCTCTTTACCGGCTGAACATTTTCGCCTTAGACGTGGCGATCACCCACCCCGTCAACGTGAATGGTGTTTGCGAAGTTTATCTTAAATATCCGCGACTGAACGCTGCAACCTTCATTTATAGTGAGTTGTGTTTTCACGCGCAAACTGGCGTCGTGTTCATTCGTTTTTAGCCACGTTCTTTGATTCCACCGTGTTCGTCTTGTCGGTCGTGGGGCTTTCCAGCCAACGATGCGAATCCCCTTTGACGAGGCGCCTGCGTTTACAAGCCATTCTGTATATTGCTGTAGCAGGGATATCATACATCCCACCCATCGTCTGTGTCCTCCTCCCCATACCTCGAATCGTGTGCTCAATCCTCGTTTTCAGGTTTCTCTTTTGCTCGGTAACTTCTGTAAGATTGTATTTCTTTCCGTATGGCCGTAACTTGATCGCAATCCAGCTGTATATTTTCTCCTTTACAATACTGGTAAGTTTGTTGCCTGCGGGTATTATATATGACGCGGCTGATAAGGGTGCGGTAGCTATCACTCTAAGGTATTCCATACGTTTCTCCGCAGCGCCAGAGCGCAACGACCCTGATGAATTAATTTCAGTACCATCGTCTCATCCAAGGCAGTGAGATCGCTGTACGCCCTCGGGGCCTGTGATCCATGGTATGTACCACTGCGATGAATTGAACGTGCATGAGCTCACGCCTACGAGTAGTGGAGAGAGCAATGTCGCGTTGACCACCCAAATCGAGATACAGCGGACGATGTTTCTCGAGGACATTCCGACGTTTGAACGATCTCGTGTCGCGGAAGTGGAAGTGGATCGGTGGTAGTAAAGTTCTTGCATGAGTCACTTGGTGCAGAGCATTGTGTTTTTATTGCATCCCATTACCACGTCGGCGTGGTCCGACAAGTACGATAGTAGTAGTAGTCTGGATAAGATACGCTTTGGTTATTAGCTAAGCAAGAACGTTCCCTTTGTACCATGTCTTTTCGCAAGATCGACGTCGACCAGTACGACGAAGACGTTCTCCAAGAAACAGAGCTCTACGACCCCGATCCACGCGACCCCGCACAGGTCTTGAGCGATACCAAGCAGAAACAACTCGCCGTACGCAGTGCGCTGAACAAGTGTGTTGTCTTTTCCCCGTCATGGGTTGGTAAGGGCTCTGACGTGAGGATGCGTGTGTGGTGTCATCGTAGGAGCGATATCACCGGCGCGCTCAACGTCGTGCTGGATACCCCGCCGTATGGACCCAACGTCGAGGACGCCAAGGTGCGTTCGTCCCTATTTCCTTTTCCCAGACCGCTTTCCGACGACCCGCGTCCGGACAGAACCTCGCACTCCAAATCGTCGTCTCCGTCCTCAACAGCACCAAATCGACAGACGTCTCCACCGTGTTGCGATCGCTCTCCCAGGACGAACACGACACGCTGATGAAATACATCTACAAGGGGATGGGTATGCCCGGTTGGGGCGACGTCAGCGGGAGCGTGTTGCTCGGGTGGCACGAAAAGGTGCGGATCGTCTCCGTTTCCCTCGTACGTTGCGTGCGCTGAGTCGGTCGGATAGTTGACAGAGATCGCCGGGACGGGGTGTATCGTGCGCGTCATGACAGATCGCAAGACTGTGTAGCCCCGTTGTTGCATGCATTGTATCCTTGCCCATCGGTCCAACGTCTGCGTGCGAACCACGCGCGAGATGATCGAGAACGTTTCTATTCTATATGCGCCTAAAGACGACGTGATTCTATCTATCGAGGGAAAAGAAAGAGGACCATAGTCGAAAGCATACGTCTAAAGGACTCGTCTCTCACACGATCATACGCCATCTCCTTTGCTTCGCGCCTCTGCGAGGCTGAGTTCGATCGCAAACCTCAAATCGTCGTCCATCTCATCCGTATCTGGCACCTTGTCCTGGGAGCGTTCCCTGTGCCGAGCGATATCGGCAGATAAGAGCGACGTATTGTCGGAGCGCGTTCTCGTCATGGCAGGGGTCGCAACACGCGAGCGTGACAACGGACCAGGCGATGTACTGGCGGAGCACGTTCTCGCCACGACAGGCGTCACAACACGCGAGTGTGGTGACGACGGACCAGGCGACGGCGAGAGCGATTTCAAAGGGGTACTCCATGCTGAATGAGGCTGCTCCGGGCTGTCCTGTCTAGAGCTCGACGTCGAAGACAAGCTGGAGCTGAGAGATGGAAAGTGATCCAGCGAAGACGACGAGGTGCTGCGCGTCACGGGACTTGGCTGGGTGCTCAGACTCGATCCGATCGCGAGCGATCTCAGTGGGCTGATGCTCATGCCAGCTTCCATCAGCTCTGGCACGAACCTCGGCGACACCTGCACTTTCTCGTTTGAGATCGGGAGTGAGACGCGCGGGTATTGGCGGCCGTTGGTATGGTGACTCCAAGTCGAGTGGAGTGATATTGGGGTGGGAGGGGTAGATATCGACTGAGAGGACGCAGGCGTAGCCGGCAGGTCGTCAAATTCGCCCTCGAACACGCCTTCGTCGATGACCGTTCGTTGTTGCTGACGCGCTTCCTCCTCTTCACGCGAGAGCATCAACACGTATTCGACGGCTTCCATCTCTGAAAGACCAAGCGAGCTCAATGTAGACCTCTGTTCGCGCTCGCAGCCATAAACGCGCTGCGCATGCGCTCTTTCGTACTCGAGTTCCACGTAGGACTCGGCGATGTCCTGGTGCATCTCGTATTTTTCTGCAACGTGCGTCAGAGAGCGAGTCAGAAACAAGGACAGAAGACTGACGATGCCCCTTGGTGGTGACGCTGAGCTTGGTATTGGCGTGTCTGGGTTTCTTATGCTGGTGCTCGCGGCTGTTGGCCGGTCCAACCTTCCACGTCATGACGCGGTTCCCAACGATGACCACCAACTGCTCCTTGTCTAACAAGATCTGACTGACGGCATGCCAGTCATGTCCGGGCGCTGGACGAGGCACAGGAGAGGAAAAGCAACGCATCGGCTCCAATGCGAGGGATTCCCAGACGGCGGTGGACCCATTAGCAGTACCGATAGCAAAGACGGTGGGGGTGTATGAGATAGCCGTGACAGGATCTGTGTGCGCCTCGAATCTGTGGACGGGAGCGACAGAGGCTTGGGAGGGAGCGTCGGCATCGTAGATGCTAACGAAACCCAGTATATCACCCGCAATGACCATGCTACTGTCACGAGAATGTCTTGGAAACACGGGCTCTATGGCAGTCACGTTGCCGAAAGAACTGTCGCCAAAGGCGGTAACCGTCACATCCTGAGATCCCAGGTCTGCATGGACCCGGTAGAACAGCGGATGTTGCGTATACTGGATAAGGAGCAGTACGGTCGATTCTCCCGTACGAAGCAGCCACAGCTGCGTAATCTGCTGTTCTGGCAACGAGTCATTCCCTCGAATGGTCGGCTGAGTTCTCTCGCAAGGAATGGGAGAAGGGATACGAAGTTGGTGTATCGAGTGGCCGCGAGGTCCATCAGCAAGGATTTCGGACTCGTGCAGGTTATAGATAAGGATATCCCCGCTCCTGAGCGCACCAGCGACGAGTCCATCGCTGAGAGAACCTGCAATGCTGACAAACGGGTCTGTGACGAGAGACACCTGCTGCTTATCGGTAGACCAGAGGAGACGGAGCGTCTTGGTATCCCATAATTTGATGCGCCCATCGGCGCCGGCGGAGAGAAAGGTGTTTGAACCCGAGTCAGGAACGAGGTGTTGCACGGCGCCTTCGTGCTGATCACTGACGGCGCATCGAATCCACTGGGACGCACCGCAAGAGTCCATGACGCGTTTCGCGACCGTGAGCGCGACTTCACCGCTACGCTTTCCCCAAAACACCCAAGCGGTCCCACCATCGGAAGTCATTGTGCACGCCGAGACATTGGGGGTAAATTCGGCGTTGGGGTTGCCGATATCCAAGTCGGTTCCGGAGGCGTCAATGTAGCCTCGGAGTACCTTTCCGTTGAGGGGGATGGAGCGTGCGACGATACCGTACTGCAGGGATGACGTCAACAGGGCACCGTCGGCCATGAGATGGATGGCATCGATGGACGAGTCCTGTGGTGCATAGGAGACGGTCGAATTGCCCGAGCGGGTCCAGCGTCTGGGAAGCGAATGAGAGACGCAGAGGCATCGGGGAGAGAGCAACGCACCGGTTTATGGTGTAGTGGTGGATAAACTCCTTGCGCCAAGACTGTTCCGTGCGCCTGAGAAGCAAGATGTGGTGGTTGTCGAGCTCATGCTCTGGGCTGATACCGAGGAACTGTGTGAGGAAGGCGCGAAGCCAGGTGTTGTCGTCGTCTAGGTGCTCGCAGAGACGTCTGCATGTGGAGGCGAGAGAAAAGAGGGAGGGGAGGGGGAGGTAAGAGGTGATGTGGGTGAGAGACTCTTGGGGGAGGTTGAGCAGAGGGGATCCATGTTGGATGTGGTCGATATGGTCGTGATGTAAAAAGTTGGCTGTACGAAGGGATACTTTGGGATAAGAATGTGGAGATCGCGTTGGCATAAAATGGCAGGGAAAGTCAAAAAGTCAGTTGCGATCGCAGACAATCGATGTCGCCTGCGAAGTGAGCGGTGCGGGTCAAAGCGTTCTCCCGTCCAAGTCATCTTCTTTTCGATTTACCTTAGGTAAGCCAACATAATAAAAAGAGAGGTCATGCCAGGACTCGAACCTGGGTTTTGGGAAGATGTCTTCAGAATCCCAAGTGATAACCGCTACACTACAAGACCGCCGATATGGTTGGGTGTCGTTCATGGTCATGTTTGGCTAGAAAGCCTATCACTTTCACATCCTATCTGTCTCTAAGCTCACATGCTAGATGACGTTTTTATGGGTTTCAGAATTAGATCTCGACCGTCATGACGAGATAGCGCCGCGGGCACGAAACCAACGAATTTGCTAAACTGGCCTACGTACATGTATAACTTCCACGGCGACCGAGCAGTCTCCCAGAAAGTAGGTGGGTCAATATATTTGACACTCCGTTTGGTGCGTATTTCACCCAGGCTATCCGGTCGCATATACGCGGCCCGTCGGGTTGCACCGTACTATTGACACGTTCAAGTGACTCGGCAGGATACGTCGTGTTTGTCACTTCCTCAGTAGGACTGCAATGATGTCGTGGTGCCAGTGGGAGTTTGGTTGGCAGTCCAAGTGTTTTAGCATTCAAGCAGTCGAAATCCGAGGACTCGGAGCGCCAGCTCATCGATGCCAAGCTTGAAGCCACCAATCTGAGCGAACATCTTCGGGACGGTCACTCTCGGTCCGCCAACTTCGTCCTTCGTCCTAGTAGGCAATCCTCCCTATTCCGATCAACTTCTTACACGCGCCTGCCGACAGTCTTAACAAGCTTTCCACAAAGTTCCCATTCCCATACACTCATCAGGTTACCGAATCTAATGGCCGCGGGCTAGGACAAACCATCTGTGCCGCGAGGCCAGATACCCTCTTCGATGACATACATGCTTACTGCACCATTCCAAACGCCTGTCCGTCATTACCCCGTTTGGAGGTTTAGTCTCATCGATATTGTATTCTTACTGACATCTATGCACAGTATCTGGCGATCCGGTTCATACCTTCTTACTTTTTTACGCATCGGGGCTGTTCGACTTCTGCTTCTGACACTGTGTTCGGGCATTCTGCCCGCCTCGTGTCGGGTTTATATGGAAAACATAAAGTGCATCCCATCCCCGTTACAATCATCTTCCCAACTTTGCCCCAGATGTGGTCACGTTGCATGCTGTGGATTATCCTTTTGTCCATGGCTTGGTCTGGCAGATGCGCCGAAGTCGCATCACTCACAACCGCTGCTGTCATTGACAATAACATTGTCTCTGCTGACATCTCGATCACTAACCGCTGTGTAGCTCCGGATGGCTTTCCAAGAGTGTAAGTGTGAGCCATTTAGGAGCCCGGAAATGTGTTGACGCACTCCAGTGCCTCCCTCGCTGGGAAGCCTGGTGAGGAGCCTACCCTCCCAGGTCCGGTCATCTCTAGGTACAAGGTATACTTATCTTTCATCCGCCGCATTCTTTCATGTTCATCCTTGCCAAGGGTGATCGCTTCTTAATCAATGTCACTAATCAATTAAAGGACACGAGCATGTTCACTAGAACGACGATTGTCAGTGCTTGTAGACCTCTCTCAACACTCGGTACTCATATCCATGCTATGATTACAGCATTGGCACGGCATTTCGCAACACCATTCCAATCAGATGGACGGCACAGCCTATGTCACCCAGTGTCCGATCTCCCCACAAAAATCCTTCCTGTACAATTTCACTGGGTACGACCAGGTTGGTACATTCTGGTATCACTCGCACTATGCAGTACAGTACTGTGATGGTATCCGCGGTCCTCTCATCATTCGCGACCGTGAGGATCCCTTTAAAGACCTGTACGACTTTGACGATGGTTTGTGTCTTCAATATTGTGTTGGACCATTGAAAATAACTTGTCTATGATAGATTCTACGATTGTTACCTTGATGGATTGGTAAGGGTGCACACCCCGAGTTGACTCTTTGTGCTGATCCTCACCGCTCAGGTATCATTACCCTTCGGTTGTCGCGCCCAGACAAGTTTGGCCCGATTCGGTCCTTATCAACGGGACTGGGTGTTACGACGGCCTAGAATGTCCAGCTCCCGCCACGTACATGGTCGAGGCAACAAAATGTTACCGGTTCCGCCTTTTGAACATGTCATGCAAGCAATTTTACAACTTCACCATCGACAATCACACCATGACAGTTATCGAAGTCGATGGCACGTACGTCGAGCCTTACACTGTCGACTCCATCCAGATCTTTGCAGCTCAGCGTTACTCCTTCATCCTTAACGCCCACCAGCCCATCGATAATTACTGGATTCGCGCAATACCAGATCCATCTGAACCTATGAACGCAACTACCACCGCCATACTGAGGTACATTGGCACACCGAATGTTGACCCCAAGACAGTTAACGCAACGAACAATTACTTGAACGAGACACTTCTACGTTCGCTAACGGAGCCTCCTGCTCGCATTCTCGAACCTAATCCAGACGTCAGGATCAACGTGGTGATGGGCAAGAATGATGAAAACTACAACTTTATGATCAACGGCGTCCAGTACACATCACCTAGTGTTCCTGTTCTGCTGCAGATCATGAACGGAGCGTTGAGTTGGGACATTGATCCCACGCAATCCGTCTATTTACTTCCACGGGACAAGCTCGTCGAGATCACTTTCCACGTTGACGATACGCCAGGTCGTCCGGTAAGTTGACTCGCGTGGCACACAGGTGTGGTGATCTGATTCCTTTCCGACGTTAGCATCCTTTCCACCTGCATGGCGTAAGTAGTCCGTTTGATTGTGATATCCCCCTTTTATCCAAACTGGCCACAGCATCACTTTGCCGTCATCAAAAGTGCTGACAGCGAATTCCGGAACTACGACCGGCCCGTCATGAGAGACACCGTTAGCACCGGCTCAGACGATCGGGCGGACAACGTAACGATCCGGTTCATCACCGATAATCCTGGGCCCTGGATACTTCACTGGTGAGTGTGCAAGCCCTCGTTTCGGACCGTTGAGAATGTGTTGATGTCATGTCTAGCCACATTGAATGGCACCTCTATGTGTAAGTCACCCTCATGTTCTGCACTGGCCCATGCTGATCCTTCCTGTCCGGATTGACAGGGGAATGGCGATTGTCTTTGTCGAGGACTATGCAAGCATTCGCGCCAATCAGCCATTCAGCAGTGAGTTCCCCTTTGATCATGATGTGACATGCGACTCGCCGACGCTCAACCGGTTACGTACACTGCATAGATGCCTCCCGGGACCTATGCCCGTACAACAACCCGTACGAAACGTTCAGTTTGCCTCCTCCGAGATCGACCGCCGGACCGTACACCCCTACGACGACGTCGACCTGCATGCCTACTCAGTTTCTGAAGAGAGGTGACTGAGGTATTATTGCTCGTATACTCGGTTTTTCTTTTCATTCGACGGACAAGACAGCGTTAGAGATACAAATGCCTCGTGTTCCACCTTTTATGCTTATGCATGTTACAACTACGATAACCACTGTCCGGAGCTGGTTCAATGCGTGCCTGCGGTCGATGTGGCTCATTGACGAGGGCCGACAAGAAGAAATAAAACACTGAGGAGCACCACACCTGAGGCCTGAGAGAGGGACCAAGTTTTTCAGGTCCTGCGTCTCGCAATGGTTCGTTGCGTATTGGAAAGAGGCAGTTCGCCGTTACTGTAATACGCTGAACGTCAGGGGCGGAGAACTGAAAACCGTAGAACCTTCTGTGTTCAGGTGAAGTGAGCGAGTTATGAGCAGCCACGAGCTAGTAAGCAGTCGTTACTCCCTGTGCGGGGTTGTTCCCCACACAGCAAGCCCACAACGGTAATTCTGGGGTTCCCCTTCGGAAGCATCTTCAAGTTGAGCACGAGGATGTCAATGTGCAGCATGCTTCAGATCGGCTCGGAAGTGGTAGTTCAACACGATGTTGTCTTTATGCCCCTCACATCAGTCACCACGGTAATGCGTGAGTACACTATGGAAGGCCGGACTCATAATGATCACCTGTATGATTTTCAAAGTTCACCACTTGGTTGAAACTGTACGAGCCTAGAATCTTTGCGGGTCACGTGGGTCGTAAATTCACTACAGTCACTGGTCTTCTGTTTACTATCAACCGGGTGAAATTTGCGCGTCATGATTCAACTCACTCGCTACTAGTAGGGTTTTCGATGGACTTGACTTGCATCCTGCATCGCCTCGGCTGTTGACCCTCTGGCAAATCCCCGGCACGTCGTCGCCGCCATGAAATCTGTAAGTCGGAACAAGGCCCTGTACGTGCTTCGCTCATATTTGTGGACCAGGTACCAGAAAACATCACCTTGATGCGTGAATATGTGACCAACTTTACACATGTCCGAAGAAGTAAGGCTCAAACTGAGGCAGTGTATCCTCAAGGTAGGTCCTTCTCAAATTGACGGCGATACGTATCATATCACATGTGAAGATCCGGACATGATAATCAGACCTTGCTCTGTCTCATGTTTAGACGCATTAAATAAATGCGTTGTTAAGGCTGCAGAGACTAAGTGAATTACCTTATGTGTTCAAAACCTGTCCACACTCACGTTCTGATGTTTATGGCAACACAGGAAGACGCAACACCCAACATGTGAGCTCACGAGAATGAGCAATGATTATTGTCGATTTGCTGTTCATCGTAGGTCAAAGATAACCGACAATTGCGGACGAACTAGCTCATGCCAGCTCAACCACCTAGTGAACTATGGTATGACTTCCTTATCGTGGTTCTCCTCGATGTGCAGGTGTTCCGCAGCTTCACACTGCTTCTCCTCGACGACCTCAAGGATTTTGGCTGTCGTGTCTTGCGGAGCGAGACCTCGCGGACGGCTTCCCCCGTAACTCCACGCCCTTTAAATACGGGGACTTCACAAGTAGGACTCCCCGCATGGCTTTCTTGTCCCCTGCTTTGTGTCTTGTGGCCACAGACACCTCGACAACGCCCAAACCTCGTTCGCAATTCAAAGTCAGGACAGTCGTCAGCCTGCTGCACACTTAGCGTCATTGGTCAAAGCAATACTTCGGACTTGCCCTCAATGGTAACTCGGATCGCCCCACAGGTGTTGAACCCATGCCCTGTTACTTAGCTGAAAAACGTTTTAAGCGAGTATTGCGACAGAACGTCTCACCTCTGGTAGACGACGAGTGGGTCAGGGCGGCGTCTTGCAGGGCTCATCTGCTGTGCCGCTAGGCTAATGCTGCCGATTTAGCGTCGCTATCAGCCCTTTTCATGACGTTCTTCGAGAATTCTGCCAAGTTTTGCAGTCCGCCCCACATAGTCGTGCTTGCTTCGCGCGGAAGACTTCTGGCGGATGGAATCAGAAGGTTCAGTTCCGTTTAGTCTCTCGTTCATACCGCTATCAATGGAAATACCAACGATAGTAGTTTACCATCTTGAAAACGTCCAGGCCAGAACCTGCTTCAATTACACTCGAATGGAGCGACCGCATCAAGAAGAAGTGCAAGAGCTGTGTCATGGTGCCAGCGTGGCGTCCGGTGCGCTTGATGGGCCCGGTGAGTTCATGAAGCGCACTTCAACATGGCGAGGCTGACCAATATACATACGGAGTAGCCACTGTCTCCGATACCCATTGACCACATTAATGGAGATTACATCGGACCTAATTCACCCCTTACATTTCATTAAAATGAAGGTGGTGGTACTTGATCATTTCTCTATAAGCAAATGACACTGCGTACGACCAATCGAAATGTTCTGGTGGCCGACCTTGTCTTCCAAGAATATCTTCGATGAAGCGCCGCATCAGCCACCTTGGTCTAGGTAAGCGCATTCAAGGGCCCGCCGCAGGGTGAACGTGCATCACACCGTTCCACCGATTGTGACTGATGCCCTAATCCGGCTACTCGGTAGCACTACCATGCGGTGCTTCTGGCCTCATGTTATCCTTGCCATTCACATTCACGCCTTCCAGATTCTAGAATCAAGTATTCAAAAAGTTCCCGATCATCCGATAGTTTTGAGATGTATCTTTGAGACCCCGGGTCGACCCACTATCGGCTATGGATGAAATCTGTCATCAAGTCGTCGCTGGCGATATGGGGAATCAGAATAGGGCCTTCACTGGCTGCTCAAAGGCACGTGTGTGACGCATTGTCCCGTATATCGTTCTCGATGCCACTCCACAGCTCATTATTATCTATCGTGAAACACAATGGTGTCATAAAAGCCGTTCGCTTCGCGTATCTCTTCGTGTCTGTGGTGCAACCACTTTGGCAAGTGTGTATCTACAGAAATCCACCGTTCTCGACCCCCCCTTGCAACACGTGAAGCTGTGCATGTATACCCCACCCTTTCCGGCAACGTGTGGACACAGCTCGAATGTTCACCCTGATTGTGGACCATGCAGGGTTCTCAGGGGACCTACGCCAGCTCAGCTGACATTGTTACCCCGGAAAGAGGTCCACGAAGCCGCAAGGTCGGCACGCGATTCACTTAAAAGCCGTGCCTCTCAGAACGTCGTAGAACGATCCGTTTTTTTCCACCGCCCAAAGCTCTTCTCCCTCTGTCCGGTTTACAGACGATGCTCGAAGCGTTCAAAATCAAAGAATTCGACCTAAAACCCGTCTTGGAATCATGGACCAACCCGCCCATGTTTTACGGGGAGCCGAAGAAGGACATGCCTCTCGACGACTGGCTTGAGACAATCAGGTCAGGCTGTGTCGAGCGCAAGGTGCCAGAAGAATACTGGCACAAGGTCGCCCAACAGTTCATGGGCCCAAAGGCGAAAGCTCGCCTCACGGAACTGAAGAACGTCATGGCTCAGGTCAACGGTGGCAGGTACCGTTGGAGCTGGAAGAAGTACAAAATCGCGATGAAGAACATGGGATGTACGCAGCGTTCACCGAGGTAAAAGATCGAGCTGACTCCGTCGTACGTACAGGGCACATCGATACGATGGCTACCACCTCGGTCACGGTGGAGCGTAGATCGTCGGGGAGCTGGCTCACGCGCTGGAAGCCCTCGAAAGACAAGAACGCCAAGGAGACTGAGATGGTCGAGGTGACCGCCCCTGCGGTCAAGGAGTCTCGTCCGAACCCAGTCAAGGCGTTCTCCGAGACCGCCATCCACGCAGCCCATGCGGCAAGCCACGCAGCAACCTCGGCATTCAGAGCCCGACACCCACCGCAGCGCTCCAACACCGTGGGCCCCGCGGTCACGACGTCGATGGCCGTCACGCCGGCACAACTACTACCTGTTGCGACGCAACCAGTTCCAGAGAACCAAGGTGCGTTCGTGACGTCCTTACCGTCCGGACAGGTCACGCTGATGCGGCAGATTCGCCCTTTGCTAGGCGTCACTACCGTATCCAACGTGCCAACATGGCTGCTCAACGCATGCCAGGCACTCAACTTCCTCACCGCGGAGCACCCCAGAGCGATGACGACACTCAGTGCCGTGCTCATCACAGCGGGCACGTTGCCCGCAATTCCCGCTATCAGTGGGGGCACCGTCCTCGCTTCCGGCGTTGCCCAAGCAGTCGGCGCTATCGCCGTAGGCGTCGGCAACCTGCTCAAAGCGCAGCAGGAAGGCCAGCTCCAGATGTCAGGACAAACCCAGGCTCCGCCGGGTCACCACCCACCGATGCGCGCTGCAACGTTCCAATGAGGGTTGTCTGCAAGAGCGCCCACACCCACCACCCATTGATCCACCCACGAGGCCACGTCGCTGGTCGACGTGACCATTATGACGAACTCTTTGACTCTTGCATACTTATTAGCTTCTCTGCACACTTTACCCCACCTCTGATGTCTGTCTGACCACTACGACGACCGTCATAGGGACACGCGGTAGATGCGAACCTGATGGCGATCAGGCCTTCGGCCTTCGTGACAGTAAATGTTTGATACTGTACGTAGCTTGGTACTTAGTCGCCGTCAGAGTCGTCAAGCAACGACGTAAACACGAGGAAGCCCCTGAATGAAATAGCGGGGCTAGAACCTTGTCTGAAAAAGGTTCAGTAGCAGTAGTACTTAATCATTATAGGTAGCACAGAACGAGCCCATGGAAACGACCACACGTTGTCTGGCACTTAGTGGCCCCCGGTCCCTGAAATCGATAAGTCATCGTACATCACGTTCTGCGTCGTCGGAACATACTTGTGCCAACTGGTCAACGGATCATGTGATGGCTTGGTTTTAGCCACTTGCCATCGAGGTCCGGAATTTCGTGGCCGGCGGGTTCGCCGTCGACGAAAAGTCCACCGGTTATGTCCCATTTATCCAACGGGATCCCTGCGTCCTTGCAGAGCGTCACAAAGTCGCTTGGAAGGGCTGCTGCTACCTCGAGTCGAAAGTGTTTGTTGGGTCCTGTTTTCCTGAACCGCTGGAAGCAAACGAAGCAACCCAAGCGATCAGTGACGGGCTAGAACGATAGGGTGCAAACCCAAAAAGAATCAAGCTTACGGAAAAACACAAACGGGAGGCATGCAGAAACAACCTGTTTTCGGGAACTGTGATAGTGCGGGCGATCTTCTCGGAGATTGGACTGCGAGAGTACACAGGGTCACCAATAATTGGAGCTTGGGCATCGTCAGGTGATCATGGGCGCTGGAACCGTACGAGCGGAATGACGTACTATGTAATGAATGGGCGAGATGGATGCGAAGTTGATGCTTCAACCCGGTGTGGAGCGTGAGTTTGAGTAAAGACAAGGGAGCCTTGGGCTAAGCACGTGTTTGAGCTGATATGAAGTGGAGTATATGTGAAGACCAACAGACGACGCCACGAGTTCCCAATCTGTGGCCGCAAACTTGGCCTTGCAGCTTTGGCTAATCGAAACATGGCCCCCGTCTGTCTCTAGAGGGTCCCTGATTTCACCGCTGCGTGCTGGAAAGGATTTTTCCCCACCCCTCACTAACGCCAGGTAGGTTTTCCCGATAGACCGGTTTTGAAATTGCTGTGACAGCTGTCTCGCAGCAGTGAGGTTTTTAGCAAGCACGAGCGCTCCAGTAGTAGACTGTAAAATAAAGTCACACCAACTGTTTATGAAGAAAACATGGTACAAACCTTGTCAAGGCGGTGAACGGTGTGAGGTACTTTATCGAGATGAAAGTGGTCCTTCAGATCTACCGAGGCAAATTCAGAGGGCGTAAATCACCAGACAACGAGCACGCACCTGACAGCAAGTCATTAAATTTATCCACGTTCCTCTCTCTAGGCTTTTGGTCCTGTGTATGAAGTTAAATTAACCAAGGGTCTTCGGGTAACATGTGTCCACCTACATCACTGTCCTGTGCGTCAGACCCTTGGCAGACGAGATATGGCGGTTTGTTAAGGACGACGATGCCCCGGTCGGCGTAGATTGCTAACCTGGACCAGTTCTTCAAAGCTCGTGGCTAGTTTGTCTTTGAGACCAAGGAATACAAAACTCTTACCTTGGGCCGCGCTGCGGCGTACATGCAAGCAGGAGTTGGTTGGTATCTTCTTTTTCACGAGTCTTGTCTCCGAAAAGATATGTGAACTGCAGTAATGGCTATACCTCAGGGTAGAGGCGTTCTGGCACTGGCAGACAAGCGAGTCGTACGTCGGTCAGACTTGGAGTTATGACTAAGCATGGCAGTACAAATTTGGACACAAACACCCCTATCTTACAACCTCTCGACACGGAGCTCATGTTTCGGAACTAAATAATTCATTGATCAGTAGATTGGCAATAAGACATGCCTTGTGTACCATGTATAGCTGACTTGTGCTTGAACGTTTAGTGAAACAAGACTAGGTTGGCGATACCTTCCCTCCACGGAACCCCTTCGTGTCTTTGGAACTAGGATCCATGACTGTCCTGCTCCGACTCCTTCCATAGTACTTCCGGCATCCGTGACCCCGAAAATAGCCGGGCTTTATGAGCCACCAGCAGTCCAGTTTTATATTACGCAGTTCGCTAGCGATATCTGCGAAGACCGTCGTCAACTGGCTTTCCACATCGTCGTGCTTTTTGCGTGCTGTGGTGATTGAGTCGCAGTGTGTAGCGGTGATTAGTAGGCGATCTATCACTTAGATCCTATGTATTACGTAATATATTCGACCCTTTTCGGAAGCACTGTGATCTATGCTCGAGTCCTGGCACTCGTCTCAAACCTCCACAACACTATCGGCAGGATGGAGCCCTTTGAAACCTATCAGACGCCGCTTGCGAGGTTAGAGGATCTCGTCTCTGCTCTCACAGGAACTAGAGTTCAATCGATGGAGCAGCCGATATGCAAGCAGAAATATGTCTTACTTGTTTTCCTCGGCGGTGAGCATCGGGGAAGCAAAGCGAGCTGATGATTTACGATATTCTCTCACTCTAGAATCGATTCAAGACATGGAGAGAATTGTGGCTCAATCTCGCCATCGCAGAAAAGCAGCTCGGACTCCCGATCACGGATGAAGCTATCGAGCAGATGAAGGCGAATCTCGTACGAAACCCCTTCAGACTCTTGGTATACTTTTTGAGCTTAGCAAGCTGCAGGACCTGAACCCGGAGCAATTTGACATTGCTGCACAAGAAGAAAAGAAACGTCGTCACGATGTTATGGCACACGTTCACACATTTGGTCTGGTTGCCCCCGCTGCTGCAGGCATTATCCAGTATAGTCCATCATTCACCATCTCACGGTAATATTTATGGACGTGTATTTTTGCAGCCTGGGCGCCACCTCCTGTTATGTGACAGAGTGCGTGTGGCTATTCTGATAGAGGTGATTCGCCGGCTAAGTCGGGTTCAGTAATGCGGATTTGATCTTCACTCGCACCGGACTTGGATATCTCCTTAAATCTCTCGCAGTTCTAATCTCACGCCTCTCAGCGTTCGCGGTCCGATATAGGGACCTTCCGACTCTGGGTTTTACGCACTTCCAGCCCGCGCAGCTCACTACGGTCGGCAAACGCGCGACTCTGTGGATTCAGGTAATGTCCATTCTACGATTTGGGAGAAGGATAACCTACCTGATTGTGTTGCGGTGGTATTCCAGGAGCTCCTATGGGATCTACGGAATATCAAGCGTGCGCGGGATGACCTCGGCTTCCGTGGTGTGAAGGGGACAACCGGAACACAAGCGAGCTTCTTAGCTTTATTCGACGGAGACCACGACAAAGTAGAGGAGCTAGATAAACTTGTGACGGAGCTCAGTGGATTTGAATATGCGTATCCAGTCACCTCTCAGACTTACTCGCGGAAGATCGATATCGATGTCTTGACCCCTCTTGCATCGCTCGGTGCTACCGCGCACAAAATTGCGACAGACTTGAGGTTGTTGGCTAATCTCAAGGTCGGTGCATCACCTTCCGGTATTGATGGCATTGACCGGACGCCAAATTCAGGAAATTGAGGAGCCATTCGAGTCGACCCAGATAGGTTCCTCCGCGATGGCGTACAAGCGGAATCCAATGCGATCTGAGCGCGTGTGCAGCTTGTCGCGGCACCTGATGGTGTTGCATCAAAATGCGTTGATGACGTCCAGCGTGCAGTGGTTTGAGCGGACGTTGGATGACAGGTCATCTTTGCTTATGAGATGAATTAATTACATATCACTGACGCAACCGCAGTGCGAATCGTCGGGTGACACTGCCTGAAGCGTTCCTGACTGCAGACATTGTGCTCTCGACGCTGCGAAACGTGTCTGAAGGGCTGGTCGTGTACCCCAAGGTTATTGCGCGCCGTATTTCTCAAGAGCTTCCGTTCATGGCGACTGAGAACCTGATCATGGCTATTGTCAAGAAGGGTGGGGATAGGCAAGAAGCACACGAGAAGATCAGAGTGAGCCGATGTCTGCTGTCACGGGTGATGTGATGCATGATCATTAATCTCGCTACGTTCATCGTTTGTCGCCTTAACAGATCCTCTCCCACGAGGCTGCGCACCAGGTGAAGAATCTGGGACTGGAGAACGACCTGATTGAACGTGTTCGAGGGGATGCCTACTTTGATCCCATCAAGGGGGAACTGGAAGCATTGTTGGATCCACAAACGTTCATCGGGAGGGCACCGGAACAGGTGGACAAGTTTATCAAGGAGTGGGTAGAACCAGCTTTGGCGGCCAAGGAGTTGCAGGAAGCGATTTTGGGGACGGACAAGGTGGAGCTGCATGTGTAGAGAAATGTAACTAGATGCGTCAAAATATTGTACGTCTTATGTATGTAGATAGGGACGGCTCGGCCCGAACATCGCTTCCGTCGGTACTAGATTCGCGGTGACTTCGGAGCTCGAAAATTGAAAGAGCGCCAGGACGTGAGCTGCGTGTTGAGGACGTTGGTGGCCATATTTCGCGACGCGCAACGAACGAGACCGCCTGCAGCCGGAAGGTGGCGAGGGCAAGGAACGAGGTGCGTGGTTGAATTGAAAAAACATGGAGAGCCCTAACGTGTTACAACCCAAAGGAGATAGAGAGCCGCATCAAGGTATAGTATTTCGCACGTTGCTTTTGCGCGAGTCCTTTTGTCAGGTTGGAATTTGCCATACCTTGGCTTGTTTTTCTTCTCCCAGCATTGGTTGTGGAGTCGGACACACTGTGAGTGTCGCTGAGTCCTATTTTCGTTCTGTTGGGTCATCCAGCTAATACACGGGACGCGTTTGTTTTCCATCTATAAGCAAACTACAGAACCCTCGCCGCCACGTCTGGCCATCCACTTGCAGGTGCAATGGGCAGCCTCCAGATCCCAGACCATTCACACCCCGGTTCTTCTCGGCAGCACGGTACTTCTCGTCCTGTCTCCGTCTCAGCTCAGCCATCCCCCGTCTCGAACCCTCAGTCCTCATCCAGACGACAAAGGGCCTCGCATCAGGTCACCTCTTCTCAACATCAAGTCGACGATCAACCTGGATATCGTGACGTGTACTCCCACCCGGCTGCTATGGCGTACGCAGCCGCACATCCGCGGAGAACCATTCCCAAATTCGGGCCCTATCTACTCTTGCAGACGGTCGGAGAGGGCGAGTTCGGCAAGGTCAAACTCGGCTTGCACAGTCAGTGGGGCGAAGAAGTGGCGGTAAAATTGATACGACGGGGCAATATCGATAGCTCCGTGCGCATGTCAAAGGTCGAGCGTGAGATCGAAGTCCTCCGGGTACGCCATTTTCTTTGACGATTCTCTGGATGCTGACTCGCCCTTAGACCCTGAAGCATCCGAATATCGTCCGACTGTACGACGTCATCGAAACAGACAAGTACATTGGCATCATTCTCGAGTACGCATCGGGTGGCGAGCTCTTTGACCACATCTTGGCCCATCGCTACCTCAAAGAAAAGGATGCCGCAAAACTCTTTTCTCAACTCATCTCCGGTGTCTGGTATATTCACCAAAAGAAAATCGTTCATCGTGATCTCAAACTCGAAAACCTACTCCTCGACCGCAACCGTAACGTCATAATCACAGATTTCGGATTCGCTAACCGTTTTGAACATCGTGCCGACGACCTCATGCAGACCAGCTGCGGTTCCCCATGCTATGCGGCACCAGAATTGGTCATCTCTGAAGGCCTCTACGTCGGCTCCGCTGTCGATATCTGGTCCTGCGGTGTCATCCTATATGCCATGCTCGCAGGCTATCTCCCCTTTGACGACGACCCTAATAACCCTGACGGCGACAACATCAACCTCTTGTACAAGTATATTGTTAATACCCCCCTCTCCTTCCCCGATTATGTTTCCGCGGAGGCCAGAGACCTTCTGTCGATGATGCTCGTTCCGGATCCTACGCGTCGTGCGGATTTACGATCGATCATGGTACACCCATGGTTGTCGGCTTATGTGCACATATTTTCCAGTACCGTCGATGACCTGGAACGTGCCGCCATGGAACAACACCAGACGAAGAGACTAGCCTACCAGAGACAAATGCGCCAAGCAGTCGTAGGTCAATCAGAGCCCAGCAGAGTTGCACGTTCCCAGAGTGCGCGTGTCGATGGCATGCTCAATGCCTCTTCCTCCACGAATCCAAGAACCCATTCCTATAGAGACAATTTACCCCCTGGTCAACCAGAATACCTGTATGAGACGTCCGTCGACCAGTCGATATACTCATCATCATCTCCCCCTGCACCTCACTCTCGCAATGCTGTTTCACTCGCTGTCACTCCCGCTACGTCTATCGGTCCTGATGACGATCCATTTGCACCCCCAAGTACTGTCAATATTCCTGTCACCATTTCGTCACCAGATGACGGTCCATCAATCACTCCTGCCATCCAAGATATCGACTCTTCTTACCCTCCCAATGGCTCTGCAAAGTCTCCCACAGATTCAGGCAAGAAGAAACCTACCGGAGGTTTCCGGCACACCATCCAAGTGGAGTACTCTGGCGACCCTCACCCCCAGGAACACGCCCCCGGGTCCAGCCATGGCAAAGCCTCAAGAGCAGATGCATCTTCTGCTCGTCTCGGTCCTAAGCAGGACGCAGAATCTCGCGATCGCAAGGTGTCTGCACCTCACGCCAGCCCCCGCTTACCTGGAGAGAAGGCCTCTGTGGCGCCGTCTACCGATGCCAAGATGCCTGCAGCAAAGCCCCTTCCTCCTCCTCCATCTACTCCTACTCCTTCCCGTGTCGATACGACACACCTCACCCCTTCTGCCGCCCTGCGCGAGAACCAGCCCCAGACACCTTCGGTTGCCATATCTCCGGCCAGTCCTTCTGCCACAAATGCGGAGGACAAGTCCTCCAAATCTGTCAACACTGCTACTGGTTCTACAGGTTCTGGGTCCAGCCGTCACCGCAAAGGGTTATCGGTGGACAAGTTTGGCCTCGGAAAGATATTCGGGACAAACGGAGACCAGACCACCGCCAACGGTATGCGATCCCGTGTGCCATCTGAAACCTCGGCTGCTGGTACGCCAGCGGCGGAAGAGAAGAAGACATCGTCGACGGTTCTTAGCACCAACGACACTGCCAAGAACGGCCTCCTGAGCCCGGTCTCATCCAGTCCGACCGAGGCGGCAAAGAAGAACAGGAGGAACACCCTTACGGTCATGGTCGAGCCGTTTAGCCGCACCATCAAACGGAAGGGTAAAACTCCCGTTAGCGAGACTCCGGCCAAGGAAAACCGTGATATTGAGAAGCTGCCACCGTCTTCCACTGCTTCTCCTTCGCAGACCAATCGCGGTACTCTATTCCCCAGCGTGGCGAAGGAAGGACATCAGACTCATGATATGCCCGCATCGACGACCAAAGCCCGCAATGTCATGCAATGGTTCAGGAGGAAAAGCAACGCAAAGGCTGACGGAGAGGAGTCTCCCAATTCGGGGGCGCTGCGCGCTGGCACGGACCTCTCCTCACGCTCGCAAATTCCGACGCCCAGTTCCAAGACGGAGTTGGAAAGAAATGGAGATCTCGGCCGATCTGCTGGGGAAACTTCGTTCTCATTCTCCAGGGCTGGATGGAAGTTCAATGCTTCTACCCCTGCCAAGGACGTCTTGCGCATCCATCATGGCGCTGTTGATCAGACTACGATCACCACCCGGCCACCTCCAGAAGTCATCAAACATGTTTGCAAGGTTTTGGAAGAATTGGGTATGGAGATCAAGGCCGAAAGTGAATATAAATACAGATGCATCCGTGCGAAGAGGAGAAAGAGTGGAGGGGCAGTTGGGTTGGGCTTCAGCACGGTCGGAAGTGGGAGTGGGTTGGCAGCGTTCACAATGGTCGGATCAGCGGCATCTGGTGGCGTAAGTCAACCCTTTAATTACTGTTCTGGGATTGCTCATGACGAGGGTTGTAGGTCGACAAACGTGGTCTTCCTGTCCCCTCCCATCCTTCCCCAGGTGGCATGCTGAAAGGGCTCCTCATGCGCAGGCAGTCATCTCAGGTTTCTGGCGTGGCCTCCTCGCACCCATCGCTGTCCCTGGATGATGACAACGCTGCAACTACTACCGCACCTTCACCTGTTGATCCTTCCCCGTCTGGTGTCGGAGAGCCTATTTATGGTGATACTACCCAGGACGCAGGGGATGAAGTCCGCTTCTCGGTTGAGCTCACGCGGATAGATCGCCTCAAAGATACCTATAGTCTGGATATCCGTCGCCTGAAAGGTAACCTACGAAGCTACAAATTCCTGTACGACGCCATTAGAGAGTACGTACGCTTATCGTTCCTTCTCATACTGTACGTGCTAATCCTATCATTTACTAGGAGGGCAGACCTTCAGAGTTAAGGTATTGGCAGGTACCTCTATCTTAGGCCGTTATCCCGTGCTGTTTCACATGGTCACACTCTCAATTTCCTTCATACCCTACCACGCACTTGTAATTTCTTGCTCGCTTTCATCTTTGTGCCACTTTTTTCTCCACCATCTCGTGTTTAACTGTTCGTGCTCTGCGTTCCTAGTCGGTCGACCTGACACCCCAACGCTTGTCAACTGCTGTTCTCATTGGTTGTTCTCTGTTTGGTCCCCCAAGTACCGTTGTTTTCTTTTTCCGTCCTGCCGTTCCCTCCACCTTCAAATTCCACGTCTTCCTTTTGCTTCCATTCATCACATTTTATATGACAAAAATCTCCATTCAAGCCTTATATGTCTGTATCGTAGTATCATCGCTCGGACTGGTTCTGTTTACCCGCATGGAATGGAGGATGATCGTTGATTGTATATATCCCAAAACAACGTGAAAATGTGGGCATGTCCATAACCTTTTTTTTGTATATGTACATTGAGAAATGAGACTATTTGGGGGTGCGAACGAGGAGTTGCATCATACGTCCGTCATGATCGAAAAGGAGAGCGGTCCTTCCAAGTTGTCGACCCACATCGTTCGCCGAGCGGCACTGGTAACATCCCAAACGGACCGTCTTGATGGCTGTGTCGAGCGAGGCCGCGCCGTGAACTCCGTCGAAAGCGATAACGACAGCGTGTCCGATCAGTAGTTGTGCACAAGGAAAACCGCATTGGGCACGTGGGTCCATGCTGAGCGTTGGTATGGCTGATGGCTGAGCGACGTATGTATGTGGCTCTAAATCCTCTGATACCCTGGACAGGCTCAGAAACACGCTGTACGCACTGGCCCAAGGGTGCACATCAGTTTACAAAACTTGCGGAATAATTTTCTTTGACTCACTCGAATCTCGTTCTGTGATATGTACGTCGTTAGCCAACGGGAAGCCTCGCAACGGCGGTTTGTTTCTGCTCGCTGAGCGAATACGCTTCAGCGCAGTCGTCACTGACCTGAGTTAGTCTGATTGGGAGACAGTTACCCACTGATCGAAAGGTATGGCTACGGGACTTTGATTTCCTCATGAAGCTGCAACTTGGACTGGAGTAGGGTCATTATTCACTACAAGTGCCTACCACATTGTGATCACTGACCTAAGCCAGGGAGACCTCTAGTTTAGTGACCAGACCAGGAGAATTCGTTGAAACTCATCCGAGTCGTGACATCGTGTCAGCAACTTCAAGTTCAGATCGTGGGAAGTACAAAGTGAGAGAGTCGACATTCACAGCAAATTAGCCACCGTGACCACCTTCCATTCAATTGTTCGACGAGTACGACGCTCTAATATGGAGTTATCGAGGGCACTCGTCCTCGATATCGCGACTATGTCCCGGCGCGTTGTTAGTGCTGCTACAGAATATGCCAGGCGCAGGGGTTCGAGGAACGTCCAATCGTGTCACTTTCGGCTAGAGGAGGAGATGCAGGCAATTTCTGTTGCAGCTGGTGGCATCCTGGACGTCCTCAGCAAATCTTCATCTCCGAACGGCCCCCCGCTCGATGATCGGCTTCGAGATTGGTTTTCAGGTGACGAGCTATCGACGTGTTGGGGCACGTTGCATCAGATGGAGAGGATGCTCCGGGCCGACGAGACCTGGACGAATATGATCTTCAGCTTTGTGAATACGATGCGAGCGTTGCCCCCACTGGAAGACAAGATCGATGCGGCCATGAAGCTCTTTGATTCGCGAAAAAATTACTTTCATTTCTTGCTGACGACGGACGTCTGGTGAGTCTTCTACTACGAATCGGATTCCGAGTCAACTTCGGGACGATGCGACCTTTTTAGGAATTGCGAGGATCCTCAACAACAACAACCAACACGCTTTATTCTGGCCCAGGAAGGGCGAGTTTCTCTTGTGCCTAATACCGAGTAAGTTGCTGCTGCGTTGCGGCAGAACCTAGGTCGAAATGATCATTCATCAGCACTATGGAGGTCGATCAGGACAATGCCAGCAATTCGCTCAGCATGGCAAACAGAGCGATCATCATCGAGGACAAATATACGAAACAAGCTGACGCCCGTATGTGAACAGCAATCTGAATAAGTGTATAGGGAACTGATTTACGTTCTTAGTAACAAACCTAAAAGATGTTTTGCAGTGGCTCGATGGATTGAGCTGCGGTGCCAAACAAGGAGAGACTTTGTCGTTGCGGCAACCTGATACCTGCACGTGGTTGCTTTCTACGCCTGAATACGAGTCGTGGAGGAATAGAGACAATTCATTCTTGTGGTTGCAAGGGAAACGTGCGTATTGACACCAGTATGAAAGTGTTCGTGATTGATCATACTCGATCGCAGCTGGTTCCGGGAAGACAGTATTGGCGTGCGTTCACCACATATATCATGCATCGCTACTCACACTGATTGTAGGTCGTTCTTGGTCGATTCACTCAAACACAAGCGACCAAGTGGAGAAGCATTGGCATACTTTTACTGCGATTTTCGAAACGATCGCTCTACCAGTGCTGCCGAGGTGATGCGCTCAATCCTTTCTCAGTTACTCCGCCACAGCCGTGATGAAAATATGGTCCCCGAAGAATTGGTGGATGATTTGGTCAGAGAGAAGAATGGTGACATACCCATTCTGAGCAACGTCAAACGTCTCGCTACCTTTGTGTCTCAGACCACGAAGCAGCTCAGCCCTCAGCCTCTGGTTGTAGTAGACGCTCTAGATGAGTGCAAGGACGTCGAAAAGCTTCTCGACGGTCTCCTCACTTTAGCTAAAGGTGGTATGCGACTATTCGTAACTAGCCGACCTCTCCAGGTCATCAAGGATGATCTCCCTGGTGTCCCTTTCATTTCGGTGGATCAGATGGCGAGCGCGGTCTCGGCGGATATTGCGCTGCATGTCACGAGAGAACTAGATTCTCGTCGACGGTTAAGGGACCTCCATTCTGGTTTCAAGATGGAGATCCATACTATCCTGTGCGATAAGGCGGATGGAATGTAAGACCCATCGCTGTACATCCTGGACTTCATACTTAGCATTTTCAAGGTTCCGGTGGGTTCAGTGTCAGATCGACACACTGGACCGTTGCGCAACGGTAACGGAGGCCCGAAAAGCTCTCAAGAACCTTCCAATTGGACTCGACGAAACGTATGAGAGGATCCTCACCGCGATGGATTTAGGATCACCGGATGGAAAACTCGCTCTCCGAGTGCTAGTATGGCTCGTTGGCGCGTTGCGACCCCTCCGGTTAGTCGAGATCCTCGAAGGGCTGACAGTTGACCTCGGAAGGCGGACCATGGATCCTGATACCGGTGCTATGCACAAGGGTATTTTGTTGTATGCTTGTGGCAGTCTCGTGACATACAACGAAAAGACGGATATTCTTATCCTATCCCACTTCAGTGTCAAGGTGGGTTGTACTACAATATGACCGGTGTAATTGCGTCTCAACATGTAGAGCAGGAGTACATCACCGGAGATCTTACGCGAAAAAAGCTGCTGCGATACCACATCAGCTACCAGCGTGCCCACGAGCGCCTCGCTCGAATATGTATCTGCTATGTCTCTCTGTACCTCAAGTATATCCATGAATCTAGCGAAAACAACTCGCAGCTTCGCATCATGCGGACAATCAACAGCCAGCCTCACAAGACCAATGGGACATGGTCCCATTTCTCAGAGAATTCTCTAGCCGGGTTCTCCACATCGCAGGAACTCCTCGGTTATGTGTTCACTGCCGGGTTCAATCACCTTGCGTATCTCGGGCGAGCGAATCATGCAGTTTTGAAGGACATGATGACCCTTCAATCGGATACACAACGCTACGCGACTGCATGGGAACAGATCCGTCGGACGTCACAGCGTTATAAGCCCCAAGTCCCGTGGCCAGCTTGCGAGCATGATTTCATGCTCTATGTCCTTACAGCCTTCGCTTCCGATTCACTTCTCCATGCATTCCTCGGTCCTACCCGCAGGGTCCTGAAGCCAAGGTATCGGACGAACCCCCTTGTATACGCCGCCTACTTCGGGAAACCCCAGCACGCTCAGTTGTTACTGTCGCGAGGTGCCCAAGTGAACGAGAAAGGATTGGTTGTTGAGGGAGCTCACCAACAGTTACCGCTCGAGGTTGCTGTCAGTCGACAGCAAGAAGCGATGGTTGATCTGCTCTTGTCAACCGGGAGCGTTGTACCCAAACAACTATTCACACGCACTACGTATCACCACTTCCCCATTCGCATTGCAAAGAGACTCATACAGACCGACGAGTTCATGGAGTGGGCAGCGGGACCAGAGAATAAGCCGCCTTCGCCTCTAGGATTACTTGAGCGGCGGCTCCCCTTGATATATGAGAGGGATATCATTGTCATGATACGCAAACTCATCCAGGTTGGCTTGGATCCTGCTGCTCGGAATTCGACTCGGAAGACTGCCCTTCACCTCGCAATTACAGGAGGGTACCAGGCGGTCGCGGTTTATCTCTGGTCGATAGGCGCATCATTTCCTAGCGAGCTCACGTCATCTACATTAAGAACCACACCCTTGGAGCGATTATCGATGGTTCGCTTCCTTGTTAACGCAAGAGCTGACGTCCGTGTCGAAGGCACCGGGGATACCTCCATGCACTTAATTATAAGAAGCCTCGAGGAGGAAGAGTGTCTGGAGGCTGCCAAAACTCTTGTAGGTGCTGGCTGCAAACCCTTCGTTCATAACCAGGTTCGTGAGACGCCTCTCCACGTTGCGATGAAAAAAAAATATCCCTCCGTGGCAAACTATCTGTGGTCCCAAGGAACCTCTTTGGATACCCTGTTAGTCGTGGTGGAAAATAGTTTTGTAATGACGTGGAGAATCGCGACCCTCCGTGCGCTTGTTAGGGGAGGGGTCGGTATACGCAGCAACACGCGCTCCGAAGATGCCCCGTTACATCAAGAAATAGTGCTTCTAGAGAAGTACCAAGATTTGGAGATGGGGAAACTTCTTCACGCCGGGTTCGGTCCTTCACGGCGCAACACCAGCGGGAAGACATGTCAAGATCTAGATATGGATTTCGGTTCTTCTCTCGCAGACTATCTACTTTTAACTGGGAAACCCCTTCCTCCTGATGCTCTGTTTCTCATACTGCACAGTGCACTGTCAGCAGATTGCAAAGTTCAGGCAATATGTTCTCTCATCGGCAAGGGGACTGACGTTCATGGACTTCAAGTTGACACCAATGGAAACCCCTTGTTACATGCCGCATTACTCGCTCTTGATGAGCCCCAAGGACTTGATGTCGCTCGATCCCTTATCGGCGTTGGCTGCGATCCTTTTGCGTGCAATGCGGACGGCAAGACACCTCTCCACATTGCGTTGGATCGCAGGTTTTCCTCAATTGCCGACTGTCTCCTATCAACCGGCAAACCCCTTCCTCAGGGTGCTCTGTTTGTCATGATACGTAGTGCACTTCCAGGTGACTGGAAGGCCCAGAGAATCTGTTCTCTCGTTGGAAAGGGTGCTGACGTGTGCTGGCTGTCAACGAAAGGAGACACCTTGTTGCACGTGGCAGTGGTCGTTCTTGATGAGCTCCAAGGACTCGATGTCGCTAGATCCCTTATCGACGCTGGCTGCGATCCTTTTCCGTGTAATGCGGACGGCAAGACGCCTCTCCACATCGCGTTGGATCGCAGGTTGTCCTCAATCGCCAACTGTCTCCTCTCCACCGGGAAACCCCTTCCTCAGGATGCTCTGTTTGCTATACTGCACAGTTCACTTCCAGGTGATTGGAGGGCTCAGAAAATCTGTTCCCTCGTTGGAAAGGGTGCTGACGTGTGCCGACTGTCAACTGAAGGAGACAGCCTGTTGCACGCTGCAATGCTTGCCCTCCGAGTCGATGAGCGCCAGGCATTGGATGTGGCCCAACACCTCGTTGACGCTGGATGCGATCCTTCACTTTACAATAAGGAGGGTAAAACAGCACTCCACATCGCGGTGCAGGTGGCATTTATCTCTGTTGTGGAGTATATCCTTGCATTGGATCAGTCACTTCCGGAAGATATCTTATTCTCTGTGTTGAAATCGCGCTCCAAGAATAGAGTGTCTATACTCCGTATACTGATCGGCAGAGGGGCAAATACACGGGTTGTTGCAGTGGATGGAACCAACCTCCTGCACGCCGCTATCTCTTTACCCCGCATCTGGCCCCTGGAAGTTGATGGCACTCACGTCAAAGTTGTTGAGACTCTCGTCGACGGCGGCTGCGATGCCTTTGCGCCAAATTCTCGCGGCAAAACGCCTCTTCACCTTGCAGTTGCCGAACGGTGCTTCTCCACCGTCAGGTATTTATTATCGATCACCACCGTATCATCCTTGCCCGCCGATATCTTGGCTTGTGCTCTTGACGGGAAAATCGTACCCACAACACGGGCGTGGAAGAACACTCATCAAATCCTCCGGCTTCTCACTGAAATGGGTGCCAATATACATTTTCGAGCAGCTGACGGAAGTACCCTTTTACATATGGCCGTCAAAAGTGCACTGCCAAGTTCCTTGATGCGGCTGTACATCCGAGTCGCCTTTCACTCGAAGTCGGAAGAAATCATAGAACTCCGAATCCCGGAAATTGTCAAGTTCCTTGTTGATTCCGGCTGTGATCCCTCGCTATGTGATGTTAACGGACACCCGCCCGTTTATTTCGCTATACTCAGGGGTTATATTGGCGTCCTCAAATATCTTCTCCCCAGAACTCCTTCTCTGCATTTGCAAAGCCTGCAAGATGTCGCGGATTTTTCCCCGCTGGAGGATCGAGATGAGCTGAGAGAGGTGTTAGGAATACAGGTATCCGCGCTGTCAGAAGGAGAATCGTCATTGTCTGGCGCCCAAGGTAAGGTTGTTTGTATCTTTATTGAAGTTTATGCTTCTAATAATATATGCCCATATCAGCCTACGATATTTATCATCACCCACACGACTCACTAGCACCTTAAAAACTAACGTACTTTCTCTCATTGATCCTTTATTGAAACACCTTAACCGCTTGGATATTCCTGGACCTGTAGGGGACAGGTCTTTGCTACTCTCATTGGTTCTCTGTTTGGTCCCAAGTAACATTGTTTTCTTTTCCGTCCCCGTTCTTCTCCGAGTCCACATTTAAATTCCACTTCTCTCATTTTGTACGACAAACATCATCATTCAAGCTTTATATGTCTGTATTGTAGTATTATTGCTCGCGCTGGTTCTTTTTACCCACATGGAATGGATGTCGATGATCGTTGATTGTACATATCTCAAAAACATCGCTGCGAAAATGTGCTAGTGGGCATGTCCATAACCTTTTTTTTTTTTCGTTATATACATTCATGAAATCAGGGATTGAAGCTGTTTGAGTATGAACGAGGGAGTTGCATCATGTGTCCGTCATGATCGAAAAGGAGAGGGGTCCTTCCAGTTGTTGACCCACCTCGTCCACCAAGTGGTAGAGCATCCCAAACGGACCGTCTCGATGGCTGTGCCGAGATCCACATTGCACTTTGAATTCCGTCGAGAACGCCAACGACGTGTCCACAGCAGTAGTACCTCCGGAGGTGGTCGTATACGCAGTTAGCACGCCGTGTTCGAAACTCGAGTCAGGCGAGTCGAATCCGCGGGGAGAGGAGGCGTCCAGCAGAGGTATATCCATGCTCGATGGGGCGCGAAGACGACAGAGCGACCGACTGGGGGTCGAGACTGGGAGGTTCGGGATACCGTGCGCCTCAGACGCGGAGTTGGCAGCGCTCAAGCCAAGGGGTGTCGTCGCGTCGCCCGCCAAACCGGGCTCAGAGGAGAGGCCCAGTCCCGGGTAGTTGAACGAGAGCAACGCCGGATCGATCTGGAACGGGTACGACGACCGAGAGTCCGACTCGGTGTCGGAAGCAACAGGGCCGAACAGTCGCAGCGGCCTCAGTACGGACGGGAGAAGACACTCGACTGCGTTGCCGGGCCTGAGGCTGGTCAGGTTGATGTCCTCATCGAGGGATTTGTTGGAAAGGGCGCTTGCCAGGGATGGGAGTCCGGTTTCAGGCTTGCTCGGGCTGCGTGTTTCTTTTTTTCCTTGGTCACTTCGTGCGTTGCTATTGCTCGTCACGAGCGGGTGGCCCGGCGAGTGGATCACATTGCAGCCGTGGAATGGTGACATGTCCAGCGTCTTAGCCCGGGGACTCGGAACAGTGCCCCGTCCACCTGGTGAGTAGTTCCGAGTCCCGAGGACAGCTTCCCTAGACAGCGACCGAGCAGGCGACACAGGGATCGGCGAGCTGACGACTCCCACATCACCATGTGCACGAAGCCATTCTCGTTCTCGCTCTCGCTCGCGCACGCTGCACGGATCAGGGTTCGCGGGATCGAGTGGTCCCCCGGTCGCTAGCCACCCCAGGCCCAAAGGTTCTGCCTGCACGGGCATCTCACCTTCCACTTCCAAGGGTATCGCTCGCCCCTTTCTCCCCCCGCGCCCGGCGCCTCGCCTGTACGCCAACACGCCCGCATCTACCCCCACCCCGCTAACGCCCCCATGTGCCTGCCCACTCCGCTTCAACGCACACGTCGGACACGCCTTGACGAACTGCGCCGTCAACTCCTTGGGTACCCACGAATAATGCTCCCGGATCACCGCGCACGTCTTGTCTCGCCCGCCGTGCCCCGCGCGGACGTGGCAATAGCAGAACAGCTCGTAGAGCTGCTCCATGATCGCCACGGGCCTGTTTTCGTGCAGGACGACGGCGGTGTAACTGACCTCGTCTGCGCTAGACCGACTCATCATCGAGCGCTCCAGTTCGAGCGCTGCCTCTTCCGCGTCCGCGTCTGCGTCCGCGAGCAGCTGCGTCCCGGTCCCCGCCCCGCCCTCGCCCCACCCCCAAACCCCAACACTACCGGCGACAGCCTGCACCGACCGACTCAACGTAAACATCTTGCGCACCCAAAACCGAAACTGCGGCGTCTCGATTGTGCACGCCTCGGGCTGGTGCAACACGTCCCAGATTTTGTCGAACATGGCTTGCGTGATGAGCGCCTTGTCGCGTTTGCGCGGGCTCAGGCTGTGCAGGTAGCCTGCTTCGATGCGTTTGTACTCGGCGTAGGTTGGCAGGCCGGGATGGTCAGGTGGGACGTCTGTGTGGGCGTCCACGGGTGGGATGGGCAAGGTGGGTGGGAGGTTCCGCGAGAGGTGAGTATTTCTTGACTGTGTAGGGCTGGTGGTTGGCGAGCGGCGGTCATACGGCCGCGACGGCGTCGTACGCGACACATGTGCACGTATGTTCGCAGGCATTGCACAATCCGTGTGTTTTGATGATGGAGATGAGAAGTAAAAAGAATGTAGGCTGAATATGTAGGTTGTGTACAGATAGAGAAGAAGATTAGACGAGATGATACGGTAGATGTGTGAGCAAGAGAACGTCTCGACGCGCCCCAGCGGCTGACCAACACCACGCGGCATATCACGTGATGAAAATCAACCCCTGTCCAATTCTATGCCAGTGTGTCGGGTGGTGTCGTGAGCTCCAACGTGTCGCTGGACATGTACGACCGTTTGGTGTATGCCTCCTCGGGGGTGTCGACGTCGACGAGGCCGCGGTTGCCAGGGATGACGGAGAGCTGGCCGGTCGCGTTGATACCACCGAGATTGAATCCCCCCTGTGTCGTCTGCTTGTGGGACAAGAGGTGACTCGCGACCGGAAAACCTGGCCCAGAATCAGCGACAAGGACGAGAGACGAGTATGACACACGCGTACCTATACTATAGCGGCGCGTTAAGAACGATGTCCGACGAGGTAAGAAGACGAGGGACTCACAAGAGGGCGATACAAGCAGCGGCGAGCACAAAGAGACAGCCTAGGTTGGCGATCCCGCGTGCAGTACAGATGGACCCGCCCTGGTCGCTCTTCAAATCCCGTTTCGGGTCGGGATTATGTAGATAATCGTCCGGCTCGGGCGTCCCGACCATCAGTGCCGCCGCACCCCACTCGGCAGGGTCCGGCGTGAGCGAGTACTGTGTTTGACCATTGTTCAGCGCATCCCGAAGCTAATAATGACGAGAACGCGTCTTACATTGTCCAACAGCGAGTTCTAGACAGCAATTGGTCAACACGTCACGCGCACGACGCCACAACGTCGGACTCACAAAGTACGGACTCGGCGACCTACACATCCTGGGCGACTCTGGGGAGCCCCGCTCCGTATAATCACTCGCACTGGTGACAGAGGGCGTCCTTGGACTGTGGGGGACCGCAAGATTCGAGTTGGAGGGGGAGGCAATGGCACTGTATTCCTGCCTCATGAGAGGAGTGCTCATGCTATCGAACGAGACGTGCAGACGACAGAAAAAGAGCGTGCAACAGTTGGATCTGAAAAGAAAAAAGTGACAGGGAGAGTAATTGAATGTCCAGGGGGGGGGCCAAGGCAACATGCCCAATGTAACGTAAACACAACCGAATCGTCTATGATGTGCAAGCGACGTCGTCATATGCAACGACGGCGCTACAAAGCACGTCGGGCGTTGGTTTGGATGCGACGACGTCCACTCGCATCTTGAGCGAGTCGCGCAGAAAAGACGCCGTCGTAGGGCCAATTGCGGCGACTTTGAGCGCGTCGAAGCGGAACACGTCGCGCAACACCGGCGTGACAAACGCAGCCGCAGACGGCGCGAAGTACACGACCCATCCCCACTCGTCACGGTCTGCCAGTGAAAATGTCAGACACTGTCCGTCGCCTGTATTCGCTGTGTGACTCGCCTGGCGGTGTCCCCTTCAACGCAGTCCCTAAGTCGTCTCGAAACGTGGACGACCCCGTCGTGCTGTACACCTCGAGCGTCTCCAGGGCAACGCCCCCAGCGGTGAGGATACCCGGGAGCGTATCTCGATTCTTGTCCCCCGTCAGGTAGAGCAGTCGTCGCCCCTCACACTGGTCTTCCCTCAAGATAAACTCTGCAAGTCGCTCTGCCATGCCAGTTTCTGCACCCCCGCGAACCTGCTTCTCCGCGGGGCCAAGGTGCGTCATCCACGGAAACATCGCACAAATCTGCGACGCAGCTGCCGCCGTCGCGTCCCCGACGACATAAAACGGAACCGTCCGCCAGTCCGCTGAGATGCATGAGATTCCGCGCTTGCGCCTTCATCACACGACACACACCTTGGATCGTCTCCGCCAGCGGCGGTATCGATCGGAGGGCATCGCACCACGCTTCAACAGCCCGCTTGCTCGTGATGATCACCCCAGAAAGACTCTGCGCTTCCGGCCCAAGGACGATCTTGTCCCTGAGCGCGTCGATATGGACGAACACCGTCTCGAGTACGGGCACGGATAGCGGCACGTACCCCCTCGCCTCGAACGCGGCCTCATACCGGTCTGGTCCATCTTCTGCAGGCGCCCTCAGCAGTAATACGTGCTTCATCACGATACTCGACGACGACGACGATGTGAGAGTCGAGGGAGGCGTCTATCGTGGGTATTTGGCACCAGGACGAAAGCGGCGCCCGATCGTGCAGCTGGGCCAAGCATCCACTCCAAGCTCATCGCACGACGTCCACGTCCAATGTATACTCTCCTCGCCTCACCTCTGGTCACTACCCTGCTCTCCACGTCACCACCTTCACCGCTCACAGCCCGCAAAGTCTGGCGCGGTAACCTTACCCCTGAGATCGGCCAGCTCAACGCTAGCCTCAACGTCCGTGCAGGTAAGCCCACGGTCAGCCGATGCGGCAGACATATCATCTCATGCTGCAATGCGCAGCCCTTCACCCCCTTTGATTATGAGCTTGCCACAGTCTTACTCAAGCACATGAGGGCGACCCGTACTCGGACCACCTCCACGGCATCGCACACAGACGTGAATCTGACTATGGGAATTCTAGGTGGGTGTCAGCGCATCTCCCACGATATCATCGGCTAAGTGGGTCAGATGGTGGATGCGCCATCTCTCTCATCCCCACCTAGCAGACATAATGTGCCAGACAGTGCCGGCGCGTCATTGCTGCAAGTAAGAAAGGCGGCAGAGGAGTTCGTCAAAGAGCAGAAGCCTCTGGCGAAGGAGTCACAGAACTGGAGCGACATCAGTGGACAGAGTTGAGGATGCTAACCAAGTTATTGATCGAGGAGGGACACTGATAGCAAACTCAATGTACGATTCCGCTGCGTGAAGAGACTCTACTTGTCATCCAATGAGTCTAATGATGTTCTCGTATACCGTAAAGACGATTCCACCGCTCATCTGCGGCGACAAATTATTATATGTGCGAGTTGACACCCAAGTTTACTACTTACCACTAGCCGCATTAGTCTTGGTGTGGTACCAGTCCAGAATCGTAACAAGCCTTCCTCTGTCAAAATCCGGTAACCACAATGGAACGAGTTTTTATACTCTCGAGAAGCACTGAGAGACTGCATGCGCGTCTTGATCACACTATCCCACGTGTCAAACATGCCTCGAGGTTTGACGAGAGAAGACGTACTCAAGTGGTTGGGTGACAAATACCGTCACGAGGCCAGCAATGGCGCCGATGGCAAACGTGATTCCGGTTGGCAGCTGTTGTCCCGGACGTGCGGTGGACTGAGCAAACTGCTTGAGGGTGGTATACGTCGTGAAGCGAACAGCCGAATTGGCGCCTTGTCGCATCATCTAGAAGGAGATGTAGACCATAGTGGGTACAAGGAAAGGTAGTAGACGTACGACGGGGAAAAGACCTCGATATATGCCCGCAAAACCTTCTTCGCGCACGATCGACGCGGTGCCGTGTAGGAGACCGCGGTATCGAGGATTGGGACGCTTGGCATCGTCGATGAGCTTCGTTCTAGAGGATGGGTGTTGGCAAGAAAGGTGGGGCAAACGCGCGTACGCACTTGATCGTTTCTGAAGGGGTGACAGCGATGATGGCCTCCGTCATCCCGGCACCCAAACCAGCTGACCGCACGATGAGTCATGTGGACAGACGGATGATGGGCGTGCACTGACCGACGAGACTTTTTGGCGCGCTGGCCTTGCCCTGCGGGGTGTCAGGAGGAGAAATAGGCGAGAAAAATAGAGAGCGGTACTGACTTGTGGATCTGCCAAGAGGCCTTTGAAGTAGTCATAGCTCACGAAACGCACCCCAGCCTTGATGGCATTTCCTACGATAAGCGCCGAACAACCCGAATAGAGACCGGTGATGCCTTTTTCGCGGAGTGTCGTGCGGATGATGGTCAGCGGTGGTTCTCGCTGGTACGGTGAGCGCGAGGGTGCAGACAGACGAGGATGAACGAACCTGACCACCGAACTGGGAGCGTGTCTTTACGAATTCAGTCGGATAGGTCACGAAACTTGCTAAAAGAGTTGAGCCCGAGCGTATACGCACCCAACGAAACTGAACACGCACGCTTCGATGGCGCCCGCTGTCGACCCGGCGACCAGCGAGTGTAGTGGCTTTTCTTTCTTGCTCGTCATGGTCAAAAGGCGACACTGCCAATTGAGGAACCCTAATTAGGCGGACTGGTCATCAGTCTACACCATACCACCATGTCCGCCATATCTAGCGCTTACGACGCCTCTCCTCAAACGACCAGTTCCCCTCCATTTGTCCATACTTCTCAATCATTGAAATACGCTGTCACCCATGTGTTCCTTCCTGACCGGCCCCCCAAAAAAAATGACTATACCCAAGAGAACGACCATTCACTAGCTCGTGCAGTATGCACTGCCGCCCATGCCTATAGTACCAATGTCTGCAGAAGCTCTGAGCAGGCTCAATGGAGATGCATCGCAAAGATGTTGGACAACTTACAAGCCACCGTGCAGACAGAGCACTTGGAAACTCACTATATCACCTTGTTGCGGGGAATGCAAACAGGAGGTACGTTTACAGGCACCTTCTAGACTTTTACTGAAAGACTCTAGATGTTCTCGCGTTTTTTATCCGACCCCAAACTACTGCAACTCTCCTCACGAAGCGGCAGGACTGTACGCTGTGCGAGGCATTTGAAGTGTTTTCAGGCAGATATGATCGAGTTGTGGAGCGAAAAACTCGAGAATGTTCATATCCTGGATCGACGGTCGAGATGCCCAGCGAGGTGCTTGACGACGGGAACTTCCTATCCGAATTCTCCAAATTTCTCTCTCAGGGCAAAGTTTCTGCTTCCCCCAATGATCCACAATATATATATGTGCTACTCAGCGACATCTTGCGAAGAGCTGGTCGCGTTGCTGATGTTCCCCGCTTAAACAAACCCAACGCGCTGCTTCCTGGGATGGTTGGTGATAGTTGTACCCCTGACGTTTCTCGCATCACTAAACGTATTCGCGGCCATGGCGGGGCACCATTTGATAAGGATTGGTGTCGCTCGCTTCTTTGGTTTTTCATCAGGGTTGCAATCCAGATGTCGGTTAATCGTTCTTCCTACAGGCAGTTCATGCTCTTCCTCATGTGCACCCTCGCAAGGGACGAAAGCAATACGAATCTTTTCAGCGATCTTCTTCACTTGATGTCATCTACAATTCACCGACGTTTCAGCAAGCTCGGCTCCTCTGCACCCGACTGGCTTTCCGAAATGGCGCTGAAGACATGCACTTGTCTTCGAGAGATTCTTGACGCCAGATGGAAGCAACTAGATGTGGACTCCTGGCGATCTCCAATTCCGCACCCTTCCCAGGACGAACTCATCAGGGACACACAACTCTCGCTTTCGAATAGTCGTGAATACATTCACGACGCCCTTGCAAATCATGGCCTGGAATCTATCCATACCCCCTTCCGTCCCAACCATCGACCCCGCGGAACCATTGAAGACTTTTTGTCTTTGAATGTAACTTTTTTCGACAAGGCATACGATGCCGATCCTGACGTTACTCTCTACGATGTTGAGCGATCGGTTGAGGATGGCATCGATGATTGGCTTGCATGCGTCACGGATGTGGACGAGGCATGTGCACAGCTCGAGCTCTTGATGGATAAATATACAAGAAAAGCCCACAGGCTTTCGTTCGGCAACCCAGAATATACATCTGTCATGAACTGGACAATAATCGAGCTCTATGTGGCACTCGATAAGCTGGTTGTGAAGGAGATACCCATGCTTGCCGACTATCACCCGCCATTTACGATGTCTTTCCTGGCAAACATGCTGCTACGCAAGAGAACGAGCCTCCATCGTCTTTCCTGCGCATATCAGTACTTCTCTATGCGCCATTCTCAATCACGTTTTGAATGCTTCGCATTTTCGAACCAATTCTCCGAAGACAGTCTCGCGGTCCGTTATTACAACCAATCCTCGGATCTTCAACGGCTCAAAGCTCGCATCGAAGAAGATGCGATGAAAAATGTCGGTGGGAGGTCTCGCTTTCAGCATGGATGCACTGGGCTCATGCACTCATAATGGATAGCAGCATTTATACGACTCTGGTCAACGACTGGCGGGGAATAAAGAAACCTCTCAATCACCACTGCCCGCCTTGCCATTACATGCGAAGGTCGTTGTATTCGAGCTACAATGCCCCGCATGCGTTCGTATTTGGCGTTCCGCTGCATCCCGCGTTTTGTATTGTCAATCGCGTTTTGTTTTTGTTGGAAATCGGGTCGATGAAAAGAGAGGATACGATCTACTTCCGGATGTCCCTGCATTGCAGCCGTACCTTGTCAAGCGCCAAGGACCACGCCTCCATGTCGGGATCCACTCTGCCTATTTTTATCCAGAGTCATCCCAATCTCAGAGTGGCCCGACGCTACGTTATGTTGTTCAATATCCCGATCATGCCAAGGATGAGGACCGGTTCTCGATATGGGAGCCAGAGAGCCGCAACTACTGGGATGTCGAACTTAGATATGACGCTGAACGCTTCCCACGTACATGTATCGGAAAATATGCAGACGAGATCTCTCACACACCCAACGATGTCTTGTCTGCTCAAGCGAATTGTCCCACAAACCTATCTCTCGATGAATTCGTGGCATGTGGACACTTGCGGAGCGGTGGCTCTCTCCAATGGCTCAATATCCTGCGGGGACTCCGCAGCAGAACCCTCAACCTCCGTCGTCACGAAGTTCATTTCCTCCTCTCCCACGCCGTCTTTCAGGTTGGACCACTTGATTTGAATACAGGGATGTGGATTTGGCATCAAGAGATCCAAGACTCGTCATTTTGCCATGTCCTCCTGGACGAGTTGGAGAATTCATTCAAGTCAGCTGGATGCACGTTGATTGATGGCGTGCTGATGAATACCATTTCTATGTTGCTCACTCGAGTGCTTGCATCGAGTCCTAGCGAAGACATCTCAGAGCGAGCTATTGTACTTCTTCGGAGTGTACGGATAAAGATGTTCAGCTGGGTGCAGGAGCTATCATATGACCTGACAATGGCACCAGCAAATGAAGGACGCAGGCATCTGTTGCTTGACATGGCTGCCACTTGTCGAAGCACATTTGACGTTGGCCATACTACCCTTCACAAGCTTTTCCATTCTCCAGAGGATGTTGACGCTCTACTTTCTTGCACCTTCTTTATACGTGCACTCTCTCTGAGTGGTATGTCTAATTCCTGAATATTTACTGAACACTTACATTTCAACTCTCCAGGCAGGCATCATGGGTATTTAAAACTTCTCCTTAGCCGAGATCGTTGTCTCTCTCCTGCGCTCGAGGAGGTCATGAAGGATGCAATCCTAACTGATCCATCAGATCGTGGCATTGACCTTGTGGTTGCCAACATTTTCACCGGCTATCAGCCAGGCACATACAGATGGGGACAGTTGCAGTATCCAAATGATCGCTGGCTTACATGTGAAACTGAAGTAACTTTGGAGCAACCCAAGCAAATAGTGCATGTTAACCTTCTCAATGGGCAACTTCAAGTGGCTGGTCAACCATTATGTGGTTTTCCAGACAAGATCAGACATTCTCCAGTATTCCAACAAGTATGTCAGGATGTGTGTATATGCTGTGCCATGACTTGTGGGATCAACAAGTGCTCATGACTACGTTTTTAGCAAGGATTCCTCATCATACCTTCCAATCTCCCAGGAATGGATTTCATGACTGTCATTACTAGTACAATGTTCAAACGCAGGGTGAGTGTCTGAATGCTGTATAATCTGGTCTTGATTGTTTAGGCACCACAGGTGCATTTTTCTCTATGAGATGACAAATTGGTGCTTCAAGTACAAAGTGATCAAACAAATGCTGCCCTTGTGTTGATTCCGTCAGAAATACTTCAGGGAGACCTTCCACCAGTGCTTGTTGATGGACATGTTCATTGGCTGAATTTGTTTGCAAAATTCATAGAGATTTGCCCTCTCAAGCAACTTTGGGAAGAATCTTCTGAACATTGGAGGATTGACTGTGCATCTGGACAATATCGCATGTACAGGGGTCATGAGACCCTTGTGGAAATCCGAAGTCCAACATGGGCAATAGCTTCCAAGTATTTCCAGCATCTCAACAGTACACCACAGCATTCTGATGAACTCAGGCATCCAATAATCACCACATCCCCTGTCAATTTTGCATTGGTGCAGTTGTCTGTTACTCTGCCATGCCTTGGGTTATCATTTTTCATCAATGAAAGAGAAGAGCTTGAATCTCACGACTTCAAGCACATGGTTTACGACAAGAATCAATATGTTGGGGCATTGTTTGGTTTACAGAATCTCCTTGTTCTTCAGCCAAGGACCCACATCATGGGTACCCTTATCTCAGAGGCACTTATCCCCCGGTGTGTGCTCATACTGAATGGTCTACTGAATTGTGAAAGGAAAGCCAACTTGGATCAGGTTTGCATTTCACGCAATGCTTGACTTGCCATTGATAGGGCATTGTATCATGTCTACGATGTGGATACCGAACTGGGTTGTTTGAGGGGAAATGGAACCTTGACAAGCACTCGATTTCTTGCTGATCTGCATGCCATGACTAGCTGCTGGCATTGGCCTGACCCACTGACAGGTAAAACGGGAGTTGAAGCAGCATTTTCTCTTTTACAGTCGGGTGCTTGTCGGTCAATAATGAAACCTAAAGGACTGTGTCCAGGGTTTTTGGATCCACATGAGTGTGGTCCTGAAATCCATGCCACATATGACAAAATCCAAGCACGGTATTACTGGCTTCGCAATATGCTCAAGAGGAATTCGGTGCCGCTCAAAGTACAACATGCTACTGGACAAGGCTCTCTTGAACGTCATTTCATCCCGTGCGTCCCAACAGAACCCAGGCTATCCACTACCCCTTGTCCAACCTCGTCTTTACTATATGTGACACTCCATCAACTATTTTCCAACAGGCGAGCCCCAGAACTACTGGCCCAGTGCAACACTTTACTTCTAGACAAACTGTTGGAGTATGATGTTGGAGTACTATGATGACCATCTGATACAAACAAGTACAAGCTATGCTCGGCCGTCTTTGCTGAACACAAGACTCGATGATTATACATCTGAGTCGTCATTTGCAATAGCATAGGAGTATATAAATGTCGACCTGTATTTAGGGGAAATCTAATGACTCGTGTCCCCGGCCCTCACAAGGGCTCACCTCGTCTGACTTTGATTAGTCGCTCGCCTTGCATATTTGTCCGTTAATAGGTTATGAGCCCTGTGCTCTAATCTAAGCAGACAAATTGCATTATCTCCATGTATCACCCTTCCGAGTCTGCGCCATCAGCATCTCAGGCCGCACCAATGGCGCCACCAGCTGCACAGCCAGCACAGCCACTTCCTGCTTTCGGTCGCCCCACCTTGCCGTTCATCAGCTCTCTCACCGGCGCCGCTACAGGCATATCGGCTTCGACATCTTCCTCGTCCACTATTCCAACTATTCCATCATTTTCTTCCATGAATGTGATGACCTTCGCCAAATGTGACAAACTCGACAGCGACAATTGGACGTCCTGGGAGCGTTCCTTGACCCCCTGGTCCAGACTCTACCCCTGCCATTGCCGAATGGAGGGAAAGAGATTTAATGGCGCGCGAGCAGATTCTGGCCGGACTTACCAACGATCAGGTCAACTATGTTGCAAATTATAGCACTGCAGCACAAATATGGCAAGCGCTCACCACTATTCACGCGCCGACGCATGTGCATCTTGGTCGGTACACTATTAGCATGCTCTACCATATGCGTGCTACTGAAGATACTGACATCACGGAGCACCTTAACGAAATGATCTGTACCCAACAGATTCTTGCTCAGCATGAGAAGCCCATTACTGATCCCGACTTCAAAAACATTCTCCTTGAGTGTCTCCCACACTCTTGGAATCCTTTCGTCTTGGCTATGCTCGCTCAGGAGATGATCACAAAGATGACCATTACCGAGCTCAAAACCACCCTATCGGAGGAGTATCAGCGCCGTAAACGACAGGACCAAACAGGCGATACCACCTATTCAGTGACCACAACACCTGCAACGCAGTCCAAAAAGAAATGCAGCATCTGCGGCCGACAAAATCACGTTACCGTGCAATGCCGCTTCAAAGGGAAGGATGTACCCAAATGCGACATCTGTGGGAAATTAGGCCATGATGAAACGAAGTGTTGGAGGACTCTGAAAAACAAAGGTAAAGGCCGCGTTGGGAAAGGACGGGATGATACAGGAAAGAAAGATTTCACATCATGTTCTGATAAAGCAAAAGGAAAAGCGCGCGCTAATGTTGCAGAAATGGAATCGAGCAGCGATGAGGAACTCGAAAAGAGCTTCACTGCGCATGTAAATATTTCTGATGAGGGCAAAATGTCAAAGGCCTCTATGGCCGATTTCTCCGCTTACTCGTGGATTATCGATTCCGGCGCAACGACGCATATATGCGCGCAACTCGAGGCATTTACGACGTATCAGTCCATACCTCAAAAAATAGTCAAAGGACTAGGTGACGAGCCTGTTATTGCAAGTGGCCAAGGAACTGTCCTATTACGAACGTGCATAGATGGCGAACAATATTTATTGCGCCTAACTAGGGTACTGTATGTACCTACGGCCCAACAGAATATTATTTCTATTGGGCGCATTGATAGCGCAGGTGGCAGTGTCATGTGTGAGCGCGGCCAAATGTTCCTGCGTGATGCAAAAAGTAAACAACTTGCCGTTGTGACCCTGAAGAACGGGTTGTATTACCTAGATGCACACACATTGCCCCATGCTGAGGCCAACGTTGCAATGAAGATAAAGTGGGCCTGGACATGGGAAGAGTGGCATCGTCGATTAGGTCATATCGGCATTAGTGGGCTGCATAACTTACACGGAAAAAACCTTGTTGATGGGTTCTCATTACGCGATAGCCCGCAGGATTTCCAGTGTGAAGCCTGCATCAAAGGAAAGGCGTTGCGGTTACCACTGCCAAAAATGAGCAGCAAACGTGACCGTAAACCGGGGGAACTTACCCATACCGACGTCTGGGGACCTGCGTGTGTATCTTCGCTGCAGGGATACCG